>SJYC01090604.1:0-10120 GCA_006408675.1 Madoqua kirkii | reverse complement strand
CCTGTGGTCATGTATGGATGTGAGAGTTGGACAGTGAAGAAGGCTGAGCGCTGAAGAATTGATGCTTTTGAACTGTGGTTTTGGAGAAGACTCTTGAGAGTCTCTTGGACTGCAAGGAGATCCAACCAGTCCATCCTAAAGGAGCTCAGTCCTGGGCGTTCATTGGAAGGACTCATGTTGAAGCTGAAACTCCCATACTTTGGCCACCTGATGTAAAGAGCTGACTCTTTTGAAAAGACCCTGATGCTGGGAAAGATTAAGGGCGGGAGGAGAAGGGGACGACAGAGGATGAGATTGTTGGATGGCATCACTGACTCAATGGACATGACTTTGGGTAAACTCGGGAAGTTGGTGATGGGCAGGGAGGCCTGGTGTGCTGCGGTTCATGGGGTCGCAAAGAGTTAACAACCGACTGACTGAACTGAACTGAACATGCCAAAACTTATGCAATGCAGCAAAAGCAATACTAAGAGACAAGTTCAAAACGATAGATGCCTGCCACAAGTAACAGGAAAATTTTCAAATAGCTTAATTTTGTACCTCAAGAAACTGAAAAAAAAGAACAAATAAAGCACAAGATTAGTAGAATGAAGAAAATAACAAAGATCAGAGTGGCAATAAATAAAACAGAGCCTAAATAGACAATAGAAAAGGTCAATGAAACTAAATATCGGCTTTTTAAAAAGATTTAATAGACAAATCTTTAGCTAGGCTCATCAAGAAAAAAGGAGATGACTCAAATGAATAAAATTAGAAATGTAGAGGGGAGACTTTACAGTTGATACCACAGAAATACAAAGAATCACAAGTGACTACTATGAGCCAACAAATTGGTTAACATAAAAGAAATGAATAAATTCCTAGAAACATACCACCTACTAAGACTGAATCATGAATAGAAAATCTGGAGATAGATTAGTAGTAAGGAGATTAAATCAATTAGGAACAATCTTCCAACAAACAAGTCTAGGACTAGAGGATTTCACTAGAAAATTCTATAAAATATGTAAAGTATTAGCACCAATCATTCTCATACTCTTTCAAGGAACAGAAGAGGAAGGAACACTTCCAAATTCATTTACAAGGACAGCATTATTCTGATACCAAAACCAGACAAAGATGTCACAAGAATTTCTGCATTTCTTAACATATCATTAAAAAGACAAGCCATGGAGTAGGAAAACATATTTGCAAATCACACATTTGATAATGACTTGCAAAGAATTCTCAACACTCAGTAAGAAAATAACCCTATTTTTAAATGTTCAGGGAATGCCCTGGTGGTCCAGTGGTTAAGGTGCCACACTTCCACTCCAGGGGTCGCAGGTTCAATCCTTGGTTGGGGAACTAAGATCCTATGTGCCATGCAGCATAGCCAAAAACAATAATAATAATAATAAACAAAATGTTCAAACGATTGGAACAGATACTTCAAACAAGATACCTAGATGGCAAATAAGCCCATTAAAAGATGCTTGATATCATTAATCACCTGGGAGATGCAGATTAAAACTACAATGAGGGATCACTAGACATTCTCTTAGGATGGCTAAGATTAAAAGGCTGACCACACCAAGTGTAGGTGAGGATGTGAAGCAACTCAATCTCTCACACACTGCTGGTGGTACAACCACTTTGGAAGACAGTTTGACATTTTCTTTAACAGATAAACATGTACCTACCATGTGACTTACACATTCTACTCATAGGAATTTATCCAGGAGAAAGCATATGTACATATATAAGACTTGTACACTAATGTTCACAGTAGCTTAATTTTTTTAAGTATATATTCACCTATTTGACTGCATTGAGTCTTAATGGGGCACACAGGATCTTTGTTGTGTCATGCAGGATCTTTTGTTGCAACACAGTGGCTCTTTTCTTGAGGTTCACGGACTCTTTAGTTTTGACTAGTGGGCTCCAGGCTCAGTAGCTGTGGCATGGGGGCTTGGTTGCTTCCCAGAAACTTAATTTCCTGACCAAAGATCAAATGTGATTCCACTGCATTGCAAGGTGCATTCTTAACCACTGGACCACCAGGAAAGTCCCGATAGTAGCATCATTTGCAATAGCCAAAAGCTGTTAACAACCTGAATGTCCATCAACAGGTGAGTGGATAAGCCAGTTGTTATAGATCCATACAAAGGAATACTATTCAGCAGGAAAATCAATGGATGCATGCAACAATATGGATGACTCTCAATTATGCCAAATGATAGAAGCCAGACCAAAAATGTAGATATTGTATGATTCCATTAACATTAAATTATAGGAAATGCAAACTAATCTCTAGCAACAGAAAACAGATCAGTGGTGGCCCAGGAGCAGGGAGGATAGGAAAGAGGGATTACCAAGAAGCAAGAGGTATTTGGGGGAGGTGATAGGTATATTCATTACTTTGACCAAAGCAATGATTTCATGGGTGTGTACATGCATGAAAACTTAACCAAACTAGACAGCTTAAATGTGTGTAGTTTATTGTATGTCACGTCTACCTCAAGAAAGCTGTTAAGATGGAATATATATTTATAAAATATGTGTGGGTATAACAAATAATAATGGCTTACCTGGTGGTTCAGTCTGTGAAGAATCTGCCTGCAAAGCTGGAGACCCTGGCTCCATCCCTGGGTGGGGAAGATCCTCTGGAGAAGGAAATGGCAACCCACTGCAGTATTCTTGCTTGCTAAATTCCATAGACAGAGGAGCCTGGTGGATTATAGTCCTTGGCGTCATAAGAAACAGACACAAATTAGAAATTAAACTATGGTAACAAATAATGAAACAACAGAACATTCTTTGTATCTATCACCTGGTTTTAAAAAGTAAATATTATTTTTAAAAATTTCTATGTTCCCCAACCACCCTAAAACCCAGGCTTTCTTATTTAAAACATATAGATATCTGGAAACATTTTTTGATGTAAATAAGCTCAGTAATGTAGTACATGCAGATATATGTGTGCCAAGTTGCTTCAGTAGTGTCTTACTGTTTGTGACCCTATGGACTGTAGCCCACCAGGCTTCTCTGCCCTTGCGATTCTCCAGGCAAGAATACTGGAATAGGATCTTCCTGACCCTGGGAAAGAACCTGCATCTCTTATCTCTTATTGCACTGGCAGGCAGGTTCTTTACCCCTAGCAACCTGGGAAGCCCCAGTAATGAAGTGGTTTGGCACAGTTTGAAGGTGAAATTGCCCTTTAAAAGATGGGGGGCCCAAAACAGTGATTTTAAAATACTCCCATTTTTGGATAATAATAATAATAATAATCTCGGCAGACAGCCTCTGCCAAGAATGCAAAAGGGAAGTCTTGCTAACTGTGGCCAGATAGGCACGTGCTTTCATTTCTATTTTAAAAATCCAAAGCATAGGGGGGCAAGATGGAACGGAAGCAGGAGGGGCACGTAGTAATAACTAGGCTTTGGCATTGGCTTGCTGGTGTGAGTTTTAGCCAGGCTTCACCTACAGATCATTTGCTTAGGAGAGGTCACTGGAAAACAGGCAAGCTGTGAGTACACTCTGCATTTAAAACTGTAGCAGTAGTCTCCAAGCAGGAATGCTGCTGCTGCTACTGCTGCTAAGTCCCTTCAGTCGTGTCCGACTCTGTGCGACCCCATAGAGGGCAGCCCACTAGGTTCCTCTGTCCCTGGGATTCTCCAGGCAAGAATACTGGGGTGGGGTGAGTTGCCATTTCCTTCTCCAGTGCATGAAAGTGAAAAGTGAAAGTGAAGTCGCTCCGTCGTGCCCAACTCTTAGAGACCCCATGGACTGCAGCCTACCAGGCTCCTCCGTCCATGGGATTTTCCAGGCAAGAGTACTGGAGTGGGTTGCCATTGCCTTCTCCCCAAGCAGGAATAGGGGGTTGTAATCAGCTTTTCTTCTAAGGAAAAGCTGGGAACCTTCACATTTCACTTCATGAAAAATAAGCCATGAGGCAATTTCTGCCAAACATCTGTTAATGGGATAAAACAGGTCTCTTGCCCAAGATCTGATTTCAGCTGTGTATTTCTAGCACAGCCAGTTCTTTCCTCTGCAGCTGCTTGGCTCTGGAGTGTGGCCAGAAACCTACTTTCTGCAGTTAAAGGAGTCAGATCTCTAACCATTGACCTGTTTTCGAAGTGATGGCGCTTACCATTGTTATCCTCCAGCTGGCTGGCTGCATCCTGGCCTTTCCCATGTACCTGCTGGACTTTCTGGGCTTGTGGAACTGGATATGCAAACAGTGGTTCCCCTACTTCCTGGCGAGGTTCACTGTGATGTACAACAAACAGATGGAGAGCAAGAAGCAGGAGCTCTTCAGCAACCTGCGGGAGTTCACGGGCCCCTCTGGGAAGCTCTCCCTGCTGGAGCTGGGCTGTGGCACGGGGGCCAACTTCAAGTCCTACCCCTCTGGATACCAGGTGACTTGTGTTGATCCCAACCTCAGCTTTGAGAAGTTCTTGATCAAGAGCATTGCCCAGAACCCACACCTGCAGTTTGAACGCTTCATAGTGGCTGCCGGGGAGAACATGCACCAGGTGGCCACAGGCTCCATGGATGTGGTGGTCTGCACCCTGGTGCTCTGCTCGGTGAAGAACCAGGAGCAGATCCTCCAGGAAGTGCGCCGAGTGCTGAGGCCGGTGAGTGCGGGCATGAGGAGGGCTGCTTAGTAGCAACCACCATCACCAAGGGTTGTCCTCCCAATTTCAGTAGATCAAACACCCTAACATAAAAGAAAAGCTACTAGAAAAAAATACTGTTGAATTTTTTAAGAAAAAAATCTTAGAGTGCAGAAGAAGTTTCAAAGATATAAACTGATAATACATAAATAAAATTTTAGAACTCCTTCAGGGAAAAGAAATAGACTATAAATAAACTTAAAGTACAAAAAAATTATAAAAATATTTGCTAAGGATGATAAACAATGGGTTAACTTCCTTCATATTAAAAGACATTACAAATCAACAATAGGATTCTTCAATCAATTGTTTTTAAAAAGAGAAAAAAAGAAGCAAATTACTGGAACCGAAATATAAAGATAGCCAATATGTGATTTAAATGCTTGGTCTTGCAATTAAAGAACAAATTAAAGCAAGGTATTTTATAATGGAATCTTAAAAATAAAACTAACAAGTGAATATAACAGAACAGAAACAAATTCACAGATATAGAGAACAAACTAGTGATTACCAGTTGGGAGAGGGGAGGGGGTAGGAGCAGGACAAGGGTATGGGATGAAGAGATACAAGCTATTATGTATAAAATAAATAAGCAACAAGGATATATCCTACAGCACAGGTAAATATAGCCATTATTTTGTAATAACTTTAAATGGAGTATGTTGTTGTTCAGTTGCTCAATAGGGCCCAAATCTTTGCAAACCCATGGGCTGTAGTATTCTGGGCTTCTCTATCCTTTACCATCTCCTGGAGCTTGCTCAAACTTATGTCCATTCAATCAGTGATACCATCCAACCAACTCATCCTCTGTCATTCCCTTCTCCTTCAATCTTTCCCAGCATTGGGGTCTTTACTAATAAGTCAGCTATTCACATCACCTGGGTAAAGTTTTGGAGTTTCAGCTTCAGCGTCAGTCCTTCCAATGTATATTCACGGTTGATTTCTTTCAGATTGACTGGTTTGATCACCTTGCTGTCCAAAGGACTCTCAAGAGTCTCCTCCAACACCACATTTCAAAACCATCAATTCTTTGGTGTTTAGCCTTGTTTATGGTCCAACTCTCACATCCATACATGACTACTGGAAAAACCATAGCTTTGACTAGACAGACTTTTGTTGGCAAAGTAATGTCTCTGCTTTTTAATATGCGATCTAGGTTGGTCATAGCTTCTTTTCCAAGGAGCAACCATCTTTTAATTTTGTGGCTACAGTCACCATCTGCAGTGATTTTGGAGTCCCAGAGAATAAAGTCTGTTACTGTTTTCACTGTTTCCCCATCTATTTGCCATGAAGTGATGGGACCAGATGCCATGATCTTAGTTTTCTGCAGGTTGAGTTTTAAGCCAGATGTTTTACTCTCCTCTTTCACCTTCATCAAGAGGGTTTTTAGTTCCTCTTTGCTTTCTGCCACAACGGTGGTATCATCTTCATATCTGAGGTTATTGGTATTTCTCCTGGCAATCTTGATTCCAGCTTGTGCTTTATCTACTTGGTATTTCTCATGATGTAATCTGCATATAACTTAAATAAACAATGTGACAATATACAGCCTTGACGTACACCTTTCCCAGTTTCGAATCAGTCTGTTTTTCCACGTCCAGTTCTAACTGTTGCTTCTTGACCTGCATACAGATTTCTCAAGAGGCAGGTAAGGTAGTTCTGGTACTCCCATCTCTTTAAGAATTTTCCACAGTTTGTTCTGATCCAAACAGTCAAAGGCTTTAGCATAGTCAATAAAGCAGAAGTTTTTTTTCTGGAATTCTCTTGCTTTTTCCACAGTGCAGTTCAGTTTAGTTCAGTCACTCAGTCATGTCCGACTCTTTGTGACTCCATGAGTTGCAGCACGCCAGGCCTCCCTGTCCATCACCAACTCTGGAGTTCACTCAGACTCACATCCACCAAGTCAGTGATGTCATCCAGTCATCTCATCCTCTGTCGTCCCCTTTTCCTCCTGCCCCCAATCCCACCCAGCATCAGTGCATTAGATGTTAGCAATTTAATCTCTAGTTCCTCTGCCTTTTCTAAATCCAGCTTGAACATCTGGAAGTTCTTGGTTAATGTACTATTGAAGCCTTGCTTGGAGAATTTTCAGCATTACTTTGCTAGCATGTGAAATAAGTGCAGTTGTTTGCTAGTTTGAATACTCTTTGGCCTTGCCCTTCTTTGGGACTGGAATGAAAACTGACCTTTTCCTGTCCTTTGGCCACTGTTGAGTTTTCCAAATTTGCTGGCATATTGAGTGCAGCACTTTCACAGCATCATCTTTCAGGATTTGAAATAGCTCAACTGGAATTCCATCACCTCCATTAGCTTTGTTCGTAGTGATGCTTTCTAAGGCCCACTTGATTTCACATTCCAAGATGTCTGGCTCTAGGTGAGTGATCACACCATCGTGATTATCTGGGTCATAAAGATCTTTTTTTGTACAGTTCTTCTGTGTATTCTTGCCACCTCTTCTTAATATCTTCTGCTTCTGTTAGGTCCCTACCATTTCTGTCCTTTATTGTGCCCATGTTTGCATGAAATGTTCCCTTGGTATCTCTAATTTTCTTGAAGATGAGAGAGTTAATTCTTAGGTAGGTTGATGAGGAGTCCAGGGCCCTCAAGGAGGAGAAAGCAACAAAGTTTTTTGTCTACATTCCTTCATCTTAGTCACATAAGACTTTTTTTTCTTTAAGCATTCAGCTAATGCTGCTGCTGCTAATGCTAAGTCATTTCAGTAGTGTCTGACTCTGTGCGACCCCATAGACAGCAGCCCACCAGGCTCCCCCATCCTTGGGATTCTCTAGGCAAGAACACTGGAGTGGGGTGCCATTTCCTATGATTACACAACAAAACAACTTATCTTGCTCAGGGCTTGTTTTTCCTTAAACTCTGTACTAATGATTACATAACAACATTATATCTTGCTGGAAGACATATTTCTCCTTTTTAAGAACCTTCTGACTAATCCTGTTATCTTAAAATGTTTGTTTTTTGGGGTCTGATAAGACCTTGTTAACAACCATTTGAAAAGGTACATAAGGCCTCGATAAGACTAGTGGGGCTCTCTCTGTCCCCTTCTGATGTTTGTCAGAAGCTTTCTCTACTCCTTTTTCACTGTAATAACTTTTGCCAGGAAGCTCTGAGTGACTAAAGCTGAGTCTCTGAATCTGAAGCAAAATTCTCTCCATCGAAGATCAGGAACCCAACACCGTTCACCATTCACCTTAGGCTATCAAAGAGATCTCTAGTCTTTCCTATTCTGTTATTTTCCTCTGTTTCTTTGCATTGTTCACTTAAGAAGGCTTTCTTATCTCTCCTTGCTATTCTTTTAAACTCTGCATTCAGATGGGTATAGTTTTCCTTTCTCCTTTGCCTTTAGCTTCTCTTCTTTTCTCAGCTATTATAAGTCCCCTTCAGACAGCCATTTTTCCTTTTGCATTTCAAAAACCACTTTTTGTACAATGATCACCACTTCCTGTACAATGTCATGAACCTCCATCCATAGCCCTTCATTCTGTCTAGCAGATCTAATCCCTTGAATCTATTTGTCATTTTCACTGTGTAAGCATAAGGGATTTGATTTAGGTCATACCTGAATGGCCTAGTGGTTTTCCCTATTTTCTTCAATGTAAGTCTGAATTTTGCAATAAGGAGTTCATGATCTGAGCCACAGTCAGCACCTGGTCTTGTTTTTGCTGACTGTATAGAGCTTCTCCATCTTTGGCTGCAAAGGATATAACCAATCTGATTTCTGTATGGACCATCTGGTGATGTCCATGTGTAGAATCACCTTGTGTTGTCAGAAGAGGATGTTTGCTATGACCAGTGCATTCTCTTGACAAAACTCTGTTAGCCTTTGCTCTGCTTCATTTTGTCCTTCAAGGCCAAACTTGCCTGTTACTCCAGGTATCTCTTGACTTCCTACTTTTATATTCCAGTCCCCTATTATGAAAAGGACATCTTTTTTTGGTGTTTGTTCTAGCTAGAAGATCTTGTAGGTCTTCCTAGAACTGTTCAACTTCACCTTCTTTGGCATTAGTGATTGGGACATAGACTTGGATTATTGTGATATTTAATGGCTTGCCTTGGAAACAGAAATCATTTTGTTGTTCTGAGATTGTACCCAAGTACTGCATTTTGGACTCTTGTTGACTATGAGGGCTACTCCTTTTCTTCTTAGGGATTCTTGCCCACAGTAAGTAGTAAATAAAATGGTCATCTGAATTAAAGTCACCCATTCCTGTGCATTTTAGTTCACTGATTCCCAAAATGTCGATGTTCACCCTTAACATCTCCTTTTTGAGCACTTTCAATTTACCTTGATTCATGGACCTAAGATTCCAGGTTCCTAGGCAATATTGTTCTTTACAGCATCAGACTTTACTTTTACCACCAGACACATCCACAACTGGGCATTTTTCCGCTTTGGCACGGCCTCTTCATTCCTTGAGGAGCTCCTTCTCCACTCTTCTCCAGTAACATATTGGGTGCCCACTGACCTGGGGAGTTCATCTTTCAATGTCATATCTTTTTTACTTTTCATTCTGTCCATGGGGTTCTCAAGGCAAGTAGGTTTGCCATTCCACTGACGAAAGGTAGAAGGGCAAGACAGGAATGTGGGATGAAGAGATACAAACTACTATGTATAAAATAAATAAACAATAAGTATGCATTCTACAGCACAGGGAAATATGGCCATTATTTTGTAATACCTTTAAATGGAGTATAAGCTATAAAAATTTTGAATCACTATGTTGTATACCTGAAACTTATATTATAAATCAACTATATACTTTAATTAAAAAGAAAGTAAAGCAAGATGCTATTTTAGCTACTATCTGTCAGAGACTTTTAAGTTCAATATAGTGTTGGAGTAGGTTTGGAGGACTGGACACCCCAGTTGGAAGAAGTGTCCTCTTTGGAGGGCAATTTAATAATATTAAATTTTCAAGTACACTTACTCCTTCATCCAATAGGAATTTATCCTGTAACTATACTGTATAAATGTGCAAAAACTCATTTATATGTGAAAATATTCATTACAGTATTTGCAACACAAATTGAAAATAAATATCCATCAGTCAGAGGCTGTTAAGTAAATTTTCACATAGTATAAAGAATTTCTGTGCATCTGTTAAAAAGAACAAGGAAGAGTTACCTATGTCGATATGAAAAAAATCCTCGACTTAGTGTTAATTTAAAAGGCAATGAAAACAGAATATTACATAGAGTACAAGTCCATTTGTGTGTGTTGGGGGAAGAATATACCTATATAAGTATTTATGTTAATGAGAATGATACACAAGAAACTATTAAGAGTTACCTCTTGGGAAGGGAACTGGATGAGGGGAAAGAATTACTTTTCATTTTATACCTCTCTGTATAGTTTGAAATCTTCATACTTATATGTAATTTTCACATATTACCTTTATTATTTATTTAAAAATTAGTTTTACAGTATTTTCTAAATATAGGTG
>SJYC01090603.1:0-17297 GCA_006408675.1 Madoqua kirkii | reverse complement strand
CCCTGGGGTCCCTCTCTGCCCCCACCAGAGATAACAAAATCTACACAAGTTCAAGTCACTTATATAAAATGGTGTACAATCTGCATATAAGTTATGGACATCCTCCCACAAACTTTAAATCATCTCTAGGTTACTTAGCATACCTAACATAATGTAAATGCTATGTAAATAGTTGCCAGCATGTGGCAAATTCAAGTTTGGCTTTTTTGTAACTTTCTGGATTTTTTCTAGTGTTTTCAATCTGTGGCTGCTTACATCTGAGGACACGGAGCCTATAGATACCGAGCACCTTGCTGTGCTTAGTTGTTCAGTTGTGTCTGAATCTTTGCGGATTCTCCAGGCAAGAATACTGGAGTGGGTTGCCATGACCTCCTCCAACCGATCTTCCCAACCCAAGGATCAAACCCAGGTCTCCCACACTGCAGGCAGATTCTTTACCGTTTGAGCTACCAGGGAAGCCCAAGAATACTGGCGTAGGAAGCCTATCCCTTTTCCAGGGGAACTTCCCAACCTAGGAATCAAACTGGGGTCTCCTGAATTACAGGTGGATTCTCTACCAGCTGAGCTCCCGGGAAAGCCATTGGATACCAAGGGCTGAGGGCCAACTGTAATTCTGTCTTTGGCTCAAGGATAGGCCAACATCAAAACAGTATCTGAAAAATGTCCAATTCTGATACTCACATCCTGGATCCTTATGTCCTAGATACTCACATCCTGGATCCTTATGTCCTAAGATTGGGCATTAACTGGCACAGTTAGGAGACATTTTGCTTATAGTGTTACTAATCTCACACCTCTGCAAAGCAAATGATGATAATCTCAGGTTTAAGCACTGAGAGTGCTCTTAGGGGATCATATTCTTCCTTTAACTCCTACAAAGCACCCTCTCACTGCTGAATAGAACCAGGGACTTTCCTACATTCTCATTCACCCCTTCACACATTCCTTAACACAGGGACTGTCTTCATGTTGGGTTGGGGAAACAGACGAGAAGTTAAGAAACTTGCCCCACATTACACAGCCAGATCTGACTTAAATGTGCATATTCTTATCACTGCACCACAGTGCTTATCACTGGAGTTTTGTATTGCTCTAACTTCAACATTGCTACCATTTTTGCTGGCTATTCTTCCTCTGCCCATCCCCTAAACAGTGGAATTTCTATTTTGGTTCTAATTTTGCTTATTTACATTCTCTGTGCAATCTCATGCCCCCCCCCAAAGGTTTCAATTATCTTGTACATAGATGGTTTCCAAATCTCAGTATCAAGCTTAGATCTCTCTTCTGACTCCAAATGTTCAAGTCCAGTTGTCTACACAGCAGTCACCTGAATGGGTAACGGGCACCTCTAGCCTAACCTGTATAACCCAGAGCGCATCAGCAACCTCTCAGGCACAGGTCTCCTCTCTCTTCTGGCCTCTTCTATGGAGAAATTTTTAGTTTTCCATTCCTAAACACAGGTCTCATATTTGCCCACAGAATTAGGGGGAACTCCCTCTCTAGACTCTGCCTTGGACAGTCAAGACTATAGGGAAGCTAGAAGAGGCTAAGGAGAATGGGACACTCACCGTGGGTTTTAGAGGTACTCATTGGTCCCTTTCCTCCTTCTCCCCCCAAGATGTAGATAAGTAGAAAACTTCTGAAGATTCCTTAATAACGTGTAGCTACTACTATGTCCAGATTTGACCTGGACTGTCCCAGATGAAAGCAGCAATTGCTGTTATATGACAGTTATTTACACACAACATCCACAGATTGAATAAAATACCTAATGACAAAATATTTTCATGAGCAGCTTGTAAACAGCCAGTGGGGATTTGCTGTATGATGCAGGGAGCTCAACCTGGTGCTTTGTGACAACCTAGAGGGGTGGGATGAGGTAGGAGAGGGGAGGGAAGTTTCAGAGGGAGGTGACATATGTATACCTATGGCTGATTCATGTTGATATATGGCAGAAACCAACACAATATTGTAAAGAGGTTATTCTCCAATTAAATAAATCAAAAGAAGAAAAATGTTATCATGAATTTAGTAAGACTTTTAGATGGCTCCATATTTTTAAAAAATTTTCAACAAACCAAAAATTTATGCTTTTATTTTCAATTTTTTCCCTATTTTTAAAATTAATTTGTATTGAAATATAGTTGCTTTACAATGTTGCATTAGTTTCTTCTGTACAGCAAATTGAATGTCTTTTGGATTTCAGTCCCATTCAGATCACCACAGTACACTAATAGTGCTGTATGATATGTTTTCATTTGTTAGGTGATTCAATTTTTTAAATTACTCCTATCATTGACATTCTGTGATAATGGTACATAATATATAACATGGTTATTTAGCACCAGGCAGTGCTTGGCATGGATTCAGATTCCCACAGTTTTGCAAAGCAGAGCCTAAGAACAGTTTTCAGATAAAATTAAAGTTTTTTTAAAATGTAATTAAAAGGCAAACAACAAATGAGAGGAATATTTGTAATGTACATAGTCTAACTAAAAGCCCTTATAAATCAGTAAGAAAAAAGCCAACAGCTTATTAGAAAACTGATAATGGACATCAAGAGACAAATCAAAAAAGAAGAAATCTAAACAACCAATAACATTTCGTAAAAGATGTTAAGATTATTAAAGATATGCATGTTATCAAAAATACTGCATTACATATCAAGTTGATCAAAAAATGTATCAATGAGCATTTATTGGAAATGGGCACTCATATCTATTGCTGGTATGAATGCAAACTGCTGCAACTTTTCCAACGGGCAGTTTGAAAACAGTTTTCTCAGGTGGCTCGTTGGTAAAGAATCTGCCTGCCAATGCAGGAGGTGCAGATTCGATATCCAGGTTGGGAAGATCCCTTGGAGAGGAAATGGCAACCCACTCCAGTATTCTAGCCTGTAAAAGTCCATGGGCAGAGGAGATTGGTGGGCTACAGTCCATGGGGTCGCAAAGAGTTGGAGGTGACTGAGGAACTGAGCACACACGCAGTTTGACAACCTGTACCAACAGCTGGACTTCCCTGGTGGCTCAGACAGTAAAGCGTCTGTCTACAAGGCGGGAGACCTGGGTCCTATCCCTGGGTCGGGAAGGTCCCCTGGAGAAGAAAATGGAAATCCACTCCAGTACTATTGCCTGGAAAATCCCATGGACAGAGGAGCCTCATAGGCTACAGTCCATGGGGTCACAAAGAGTCGGACACGACTGAGCGACTTCACTTTTACCAACAGTTTAAAAAGGCACAGATTTTTGATTCAGCAACTCCACTTTTTAGCAAGTTATTTATTTGGAAATAATTTTAGATGATCACGAACACTTATGGGTAAGGATGTTCACTGTAACAGTATTTAGAGTAGTGAAAAACTGGAAATAGTCTAAATGAGAATGGCTACATAGGAGATGGTAACTTCAGTGATGGGAAATACTGTGTAGAGATTTTCTATTTTTTTTTTTGTAAAGATTTTTTAAACCATGCCTTAGAATAACACTCAAATACATAGATAAAATAAAAGATTATAAAATAGAGTGTATATTCCAATCCTAGTGTTTGGGGGAAAATACATATTCATATGAAAGTATATACAAAATCTTAACAGTAGTTAGTTATCTTGAGGTAATGGAAGGTGGCTGACTGTTTTTCTTTGTAAACTTTTCTCTATTTTCTAAAATAAACATATTGGTGGGACAGTATTACAAGCCTCTGGAGTGAGACAACTCAAGTTAAAAACCTAGTTCTGACATTTATAAGTTGTATGATGTGGAGCAAGTTGTTTATTTTCTATGTGACTGTTTTCTTACCTGTGAAAAATAGGAATGATGATAATATTTACCAAATAAGTGCATTGTGACGATTAAGTATATTAACATGTGACAGACAGGCATTAAGGATAGGCTCTTGACTACTATAAATTGCTTTAAATTTTAGCTATTTTTATGTATTGCTCTATGAACAGACACTATAGATTGGCAGCTCTGTAGACAATCTGACAGAAGATGATACTATTAACCACAATGGTATCATAGTAAGTTTGGATTTCTCCATATCTTCTCATGAAGTTGGCCTCTGGAGCCACTGAAATCTGACATTTAGTTGTCTTATAAATATATATAATCTGACATATATTAAATATAATATACAATCTGACATTTAGTTATCTTGTTTTCCCCACACTAAAATCCTTGGTGTAGTTTGTTTTGCTTTGTTTTCCCTTTTCTTTCTCAGAGAGGAGATTTTTATTTCACAGAGCACATACTAGATTGGAGCAAAAGTAATTATGGTTTTACATTTTTGAAATTTGCTGTTTGATATTAGAATATGTTCTTAAATATTGTTATGTTATACATCATTTTAATGAGCATTTCTCACTTCGTTATTTTGCTAATGACTTTTTGTGTGGTTTTTTTCCCCAAACTTTAAACTTTTTATTTTGTACTGGGGTATGTTCAGTTCAGTTGAGTTGCTCAGTCGTGTCCAACTCTTTGCAACCCCATGAATTGCAGCACACCAGGCCTCCCTGTCCATCACCATCTCCCGGAGTTCACTCAGATTCACTTCCATTGAGTCCATGATGCCATCCAGCCATCTCATCCTCTGGCGTCCCTTTCTCCTCCTGCCCCCAATCCCTCCCAGTATCAGAGTCTTTTCCAATGAGTCAACTCTTCACATGAGGTGCCCAAAGAACTGGAGTTTCAGCTTTAGCATCATTCCTTCCAAAGAAATCCCAGGGTTGATCTCCTTCAGAATGGACTGGTTGGATCTCCTTGCAGTCCAAGGGACTCTCAAGAGTCTTCTCTAACACTACAATTCAAAAGCATCAATTCTTCGGTACTCAGTCTTCTTCACAGTCCAACTCTCACATCCATACGTGACCACAGGAAAAATCATAGCCTTGACTAGATGGACCTTTGTTGGCAAAGTAATGTCTCTGCTTTTGAATATGCTATATAGGTTGGTCACAACTTTTCTTCCAAAGGGTAAGCGTCTTTTAATTTCATGGCTGCAGTCACCACCTGCAGTGATTTTGGAGCCCCCGAAAATAAAGTCTGACACTGTTTCCACTGTTTCCCCATCTATTTCCCATGAAGTGATGGGACCGGATGCCATGATCTTCGTTTTCTGAATGTTGAGCTTTAAGCCAACTTTTTCACTCTCCTCTTTCACCTTCATCAAGAGGCTCTTTAGCTCCTCTTTGCTTTCTGCCATAAGGGTGGTGTCATCTGCATATCTGAGGTTATTGATATTCCTCCCAGAAATCCTGATTCCAGCTTGTGCTTCCTCCAGCCCAGCGTTTCTCATGGTGTGCTCTGCATAGAAGTTCAATAAGAGCCAACAGTAATGTTGTGGTAGTTTCAGGTGAGCACTGAAGGGACTCAGCCATACACATACATGTTATCTGTTCTCCTCTAAATCCCCCTCCCATCCAGACTGGTACACAACTGTTGAGTAGAGTTCCATGTGCTATACAATAGGTCCTAGTTGGTTATCCATTTGAACATAGCAGTGTGTACTTGGCCTTCCCAAACTCCCTAACTATCCCTTCCCCCTGACAACCATAGTTTGTTTTCTAAGTCTGTGAATCTCTTTCCCTTTTGTAAGGAAGTTCACTTGTTTCATTTCTTTTCAGATTCCACATATAAAGGATGTCATACAATATTTCTCCTTCTCTGTCTGACTTACTTCATTCAGTATGATACTCTCTAGATTCATCCATGTTGCTATAAATGGCATTATTTCATTCTTTTTAATAGCTGAGTAAGATTCCATTCTGTATATGTACCATACCTTCCTTATCCAGTCCTCTCTCAATGGACATGTAGGTTGCTTTGATGTCTTGACTATTGTAAACAGTGCTGCAGTGAACACTGGGATGCATGTGAACTTTGGGGTCATGTTTTCCTCTGGATGAATGTCCAGCAGTGGGATCACAGTGTCATAAGGTAGCTTAGTGCAGGAGATACAGGTTTGATCCCTGCATCAGGAAGCTCTGCTGGAGGAGGGCATGGCATCCCATGCCAGTATTCTTGCCTGGAGAATCACATAGATAGAGGAGCCTGGTGGGCTTCTGTCCATAGGTCTCAAACAGTCTGACACAACCGAAGGGACAGTTACACACAGTGTAAGAGGGTTCCTTTCCCCCACACCCTCTCCAGCATTTGTTGTGAATTTTTGATGACAGCCATTCTGACCGGTGTGAGGTGATATCTCATTGTAGTTTTGATTTGCATTTCTCTAATAACTAGCGATGTTGAAAATCTCTTCATGTGCCTGTTGGCCATCGGTATGTCTTCTTTGAAAAAATGTCTATTCGGGCCTTCTGCCCACTTTTTCAGTGGGTTGTTTGTTTTGAAGCTGTTAAGCATCATAAGCTGTTTGAAAAGTTTGGAGACTAATCCCTTAGGGGTCACATCATTTGCAAATATTTTCTCCCAGTATGTAGGTTGTCTTTTCTTTTGTTTATTTTTTCCTTTGCTGTGCAAAAGCTTTTGAGTTTAAGTAGGTCCCAGTTGTTTATTTTTTGTTTTGTTTCCATTATTCTGTGAGATAAATTTAAAAAGATATTGCTGTGATTTATGTCAGAGAGTGTTCTGTCTATGTTTTCCTCTAGGAGTTTTATAGTGTCCAGTCTCACATTAAGTCTTTAATTCATTTTGAGCTTATTTTTGTGTATGAAGTCAAAGAATACCATGATCAAATGAGATTCATCTCAGGGATGTAAGGAATTTTCAATATCTGCAAAGCAATGTGATAGACCATGTAAACAAACTGAAGAATAAAAACTATACAATCATCTTAATAAATGCAGAAAAAGCTTTTGATAAAATTCAGCACCCATTTATGATAAAAACTCTCCAGAAAGTGGGCATAGAGGGTATATACCCAAACATTACAAAGGCCATATATGACAAAACTATAGCTAGCATCAATGATGAAAAGTTGAAAGCATTCCCTTTAAGATCAGAAATAAGACAAGGATGTCCACTCTCATCACTTTTATTCAACATAGTCTTGGAAGTCCTAGGTACAAGAATCAGAAAAGAAAAGAAAAAGAAGTTAAAGTAAATCTAAATTGGAAAAGAAGAACCTAAACTATCACTATTTGTAGATGATATGATACTATACATACATACAAGATCCTAAAGATGGTATCAGAAAGCTACTAGAACTCATTGATGAATTTGGTAAAGTTGTAAGTTAAAAAATTAATACACAGAAATCTGTTGTATTTATATACACTAACAATGAAAGATCAGAGAAAGAAATTCAAGAAGCAATTCCACTTACCATCACATCAAAAAGAACAAAAAGCCTAGGAATAAACTTCAGCTCAGTTCAGTTCAGTTCAGTTCAACATGAATGTGAACTGAACTTTGCAACCCCATGAATTGCAGCATACCAGGCCTCTCTGTCCAACACCAACTCCCGGAGTTCACTCAAACTCATGTCCATTGAGTCCATGATGCCATCCAGCCATCTCATCCTCTGGCGTCCCCTTCTCCTTCTGCCCCCAATCCCTCCCAGCATCAGAGTCTTTTCCAATGAATCAACTCTTCACATGAGGTGGCCAGAGTACTGGAGTTTCAGCTTTAGCATCATTCCTTCCAAAGAACACCCAGGACTGATCTCCTTGAGAATGGACTTGTTGGATCTCCTTGCAGTCCAAAGGACTCTCAAGCATCTTCTCCAACACCACAGTTCAAAAGCATCAATTCTTTGGTGCTCAGCCCTCTTCACAGTCCAACTCTCACATCCATACATGACCACAGGAAAAACCATAGCCTTGACTAGACGAACCTTAGTTGGCAAAGTAATGTCTCTGCTTTTGAATATGCTATCTAGGTTGGTCATAACTTTTCTTCCAAGGAGTAAGTGTCTTCTAATTTCATGGCTGCAGTCACCATCTGCAGTGATTTAGGAGTAAAAAAAAGATCTATACTTTGAAAATGATAAGATGCTGATGAAAGAAATCAAAGACATAAACAGTTGGAAAGATATACCATGTTTGTGGATTGGAAGAATCAATATTGTCAAAATGACTATACTGCCCAAGATGGCAATCTACAGATTCAGTGCAATCCCTACCAAATTACCAATGGCATTTTTCATAGAACCAGAACAAAAAGTTGCAAAGTTTCTATAGAGACAGAAAAGACCCTGAATGGCCACAGCAATCTTGAAAAAGAAAAATGGAGCTAGAGGAAACAGGCTTCCTGACTTTAGACTATACTACAAAACTATAGTCATCAAAACAGTGTGGTTCTGGCACAAAATTCGAAATAGAGATTAAAGGAACAAGACAGAAAACTCAGAAATAAACCCATGCACCTATGGTCAATTAATCTATGACAAAGGAGGCAAGACTGCACAATGCTCGAAAGACAGTCTCTTCAACAAATCGTGCTGGGAAATCTGGACACCCACATGTTAACAAATAAAAAAGTAGAAATCATCCTTTGAATGTTGATCCTTTCCTGGACTAGCAATATGTGGTATGTGATGATGGACAGCAGCAGCTCCCAGTCAGCCTCACCATCATGAAGGTAAACAACCGAAACACTTACAACCACTCTGTGTACCCAGCCATTCTGTTTTTCACTTTCAGTACAATATTCAATAAATTACATGAGATATTCAACACTGTATTATAAGATAGACTTTGTGTTTGATGATTGTGCCTATCTACAAGCTATTGTAAGGCTGCCAAGCATGTTTAAAGTGGCTAGGCAAAGCTGTGATGTTCAATAGGTGCATGGGCACATACTCAGTCATTTCATTTCTGTCCAACTCTTTGCGACCCTGTGGACTGTAGCCCACCAGGCTCCTCTGTCCATGGGATTCTCCAGGCAAGAATACTGGAGTGGGCTGCCATGCCCTCCTCCAGGGGACCTTTCTGACCCTGGGATGGAACCTGCCTCTCCTGCATTTCCTGCATTGCAGGTGGATTCTTTACCAATGAGTCACTGGAGATACCTATTCAGTAAGTGGGGTAGTATTGAATGAATTTTTGACTTAATGTATTTTCAACTTATGATGGGCTTATCAAGATGTAACCCGATCATGAGTTAAGGAAGATGTACATATCTCTGTGTCATCTAATCAACTCCAACCTTTAAGTTCTTGTGTCTGATGTTTATAGATTTTTCTGTTTCTTCCATCACTGGGTATCCTCAGAAACTTCTGCTTCTAATATTCTGTGCTGACAGAAGCTAGATACCTAAGCTAAAAGAACTGTGAGTCAATCCAGAGTTGAAAAGCTCTAAATGAAAGCCTGGGCCTACTTATATATTTGAGAGCGTGAACTTTGTGGTGTTCATGCTCTGTGGCTTGTTGCTGGCTTTCTGATGTGTTCCAGATGCTAACATTGATGGTTAAGTAAACTCTAGGTTCAAGAAGTATCAATATTATTATAATTGTATCTGGAGTCTTGGCTTCTATATCCTTTCCCAACATATATTTAATACATTCACACTTTTAACAAATACTATATGTATGTGGCCTTAAACACACACACACACACACACACACACACACACACACACACAAAATCTAAGCACCAGTAATTTGTTTTAAAAGCTAAGCTTTCTCTTCCTTCTCTTTTGGATACTTTAGCTGCCCTAAGGATTATGATTGTATACTTCAGCCATGCCTCTTTCCTTATGTGTATTTTGTCTGGGAATATTAAAATTACTTACTTACCCCTAAGAGGCCAATTCTTTTCCTGCCAGAGAGGAAGAGGGGCACAGCTGGGATCGGGAGGACCTGACCTTACTTCCCTGCCCCTGGATAATTTGATATTATTATTTGGGGGGACTCTTTTATAAATTAAATATAAAACAACTGCTAAAAAATAAAATAAAAAATAAATTCAGATATATATACAGGGAACTATACTCAATAATTAAATGTTTTTCCAGAGACATTTAGAGTGATTAAAGTAGAAAGATAAAAATGTTTCCAACTAGACTCAATTATATACAAGCTATAGACACTGTATGGAAAGCAAGCAGTAAAGGTTCTGACTTTAATTTCTAAAAGAAACAAAACAAATTTCAGTAAGAACAGAGTCTTGATTTGATAAGGGAAGAGAGCCAAGTTTTTGCTAGAAAAATAAATGATAAAGTTTGTATATATATTATCGAATAGTTTCTTTCACTTGTTTTACTAAGAATATCCACTAAGTATTTTCTGCCACAGGATGGAGTTTCCCGTGCAGATAATTTACAGAATACATCAATTTCTTACATTAACTTGTCATTATAATTGATTTATATTGTTTAAAATCTCATGATCGCTGCTGCTAAGGTCTATGTGTACATTACATGTACTTAAACTCTGTGTCAATAGATTGTTTGCTTCTGCTTCTTTCACTTAGCATTTCGTAGTAGTATATTAGTTCTTCCTAAACTTACAGTTTTTATATGGCTATGGCAGTTTTTCCTCTGTTTGGGCAGTTTGGGTTGTTTTGTTTTCCCACATATATTATTGTTGTTCAGTCACTCAGTCATGTTTGACTCTGAGACCTCATGGATTGCAGCATGCCAGGCTTCCCTGTCCTTCACAATCTCCCAGGGTTTGCTCAAACTTACGTCCACTGAGTCAGTGATGGCATCTAACCCTCTCATTCTTTGTTGCCTGCTTCTCCTCATACATAGTGTAGCCATAAACATCTTTGTATCAACTTCTTGACTTTTCTTTTACTTATTTCTTTGGAGTATGCTCCCCAAAGTAGAATTTCCAAGGCAGGAAGTATATCCAGTTTAATATCACGTATTATACCTTTCCAGAGTTCTTTCCAGAAAGATTTGGCTGAACTTATTGAGCCTTCAGCATTGTACCTATTTATCAATGTACCTGCCATCATTGTTTTACTGTTATTTGTTTTTTGCTGTTTTTGTTTGTCATTTTAACTTCAGTTTCACTTATTGCTAATCAGCCTTCAAAATATACATATAAATGTGATTATTTATTCTGATTCTAATTTCCACTTATTAAATGGACTCTCAGAGAATAAATATATCCTCACCAACCAGAAACAAACATGTGCCAACACAGTCAAAATTTGCTATCCTTCATGAACATCAGTTAGATTTCTGTATTCTAACAACAAACATATGGAGACTGAATTTAAAGACAGGAGACCATCCACAATCACTCTAAAGAAAATGAAAGTATTGGGTATAAGCTTCACAAAACATGTAAAGAATCTGAATGCTGAAAAATATAAAATGCTAATGAAAGAAATCAAAGAAGACTTAAATAGAGACTATTGTGTTTACAGATTACAGTCTTTTTTACTTCACTAGATTTATTTCTTATTTAACATAAATAACAAGTAGAGAGGAATAAAGTCAAAACATCCAAAAGCTATGAATGATGAGATTTTGGTTGGTTGACTCACTGGTTAAGTGACTTATCCCAACTAAAAGTCTCGCAGCTTATAAATTTGAAACCATGTATCAGGAAAATTACTATACAAGTTACTACATTATACAATTCAGGTTTTTCTGGGAAGAGTCAAAACTGCAAATACTGAATCCATGAATGAAGTATTCTTTGGTATCCTGCCTGTTTATCTTCCAGGTAATGATTCCTTGGAGAGCCCCTTTTCAATTCTCTAAGTTCCTGGGAATTTTAACCTGCTACTTAGTTTAGTTCAGTTCAGTCGCTCAGTCGTGTCCGACTCTTTGCTATCCCAAGGACTGCAGCACACCAGGCCTCCCTGTCTACCACCAACTCCCAGAGTTTACTCAAACTCATGTCCATTGAGTCGGTGATGCCATCCAACCAACTCTTCCTCTGTCATCCCCTTATATAATCTCTACTTTTGCTTTTGCTTTTAATTTACAGGGATAGCAGGCCTTATGATTATGGTGTCCTATAGTCAAGTTAAAATACAGAAGAGATCAGAAAATGTCCATTTATTTTTCACATGAGAGTGGCTGCCCAAGGATTTGTTGTAGGAGCTGTGAGTCTAGGTAACCTGCTTAATTGGTATCTTTTTATTATTCATTCATTCAAATTAGATAGTATTTGTATTCATTCATTCATATTCATTCATGAATATTGGATCAAGACAATTAATGGAAGAGCAGTGGTAAGAAGGACAGTGATCTTTACTTGGTTGAGGTTGCTGCCCAGTTATAGGCTTAATGTCTTGGAATTTTAAGCACTGAAAAAACAAAACAAAACAAACACTCAGTAGGCAAAAGGTACAAAATTCCAGTTATAAAATAAGTAAGTGAGATAGGTGATGGGGGTGTAATGTTCATCATGGTGACTATAGTTAATAATGCTGTATTGCATATTGAAAGGTACTAACACAGTAGATCTTCAAAGTTCTCATCAAAAGAAAAATTTGTAACTATAGCTAGTGATAGATGTTAACTAGGTTTATTGTAGTGATCATTTCTCAAAACATACAAACACAGAATCATTATGTTGTACACTATAATGTTGTATGTGAAATATACTTTAATTTTAAAAAGGAAAAACCCAGTAGAGAACTAGATTATAGTTCCTACTATCCTCTGTAATAAAAGGGGCAGTGAATAGTTTGTACCCTATATAACTCACCTATCAAGCTTGAGCAACAGGCAATTTTTATTAGTCTACAAATTAAGTGATATTTACACAGTCAAACTCAAAGAATTAGCATAAAATTATCTGGTTAATTCAGGTTATATCAATAGCTCAATCAGATAGTTCAGGTAGACAAGGAGTATACTTTGGGACCTAATTTATTTAAGGATTTTTGGTCTACATTAATGAGAACAAGTCACAATGTTCTCAGCTCCCCTTCATGATGTACAAAGTCAATCAGCCTGAGTAGGTCTAGGATTATGGGATGATGGGTGTGGGGCTTGCATATAGGGAGTTACATGGTAATTATCTTCTTACTATGAGCTGTGATATGTGAAAGAAGTGAAAGTGTTAGTCACTCAGCTGTGTCCAACTCTTTGCGACCCCATGCACTATGTAGCCTGCCAGGCTCCTTTATCCATGGAATTCTCCAAGCAAGAATATTGGAATGGGTTACCATTTCCTCCTCCAGAGGATCTTCCCAACCCAGGGACTGAACCCACCCCTCCTGCAATGCAGGCAGACTCTTTACTGTCTGAGCCACCAGGTCTTGAACAAAATACACCAAGAAACTTTAGTACAAAGTAACATGTTCTTCTTGTCATTCAGCAAACACTTATGAGCATGCGCTATGGGCAAGGCACTGTACTGGTCTGGAGATAGAAGTAACTCCCTACCCTCAAATAGTCTAGTCTCCTTTGGGAGACAGACCAAGAGCAGGAGAAGACAATATAAAGTCAAAGGTACACAAGATAACACAGGTTGCTATGGAAGCACAAGCACAAAGGAGGGGCATTTAACTAGGGCTGAGAATCCAGGGGAGGCTTCTCTAAGGGTGTGAACCATGTGATACCCCAAGAATATAGAGGAATTAACTAAGCAGAGAAGAAAGTCAGGACTCTGAGTAGAAAACAAAGGACATAGAGGCATGGCATGTTAGTGGAATGCTACATAGCTTGGTATGGTAGGTGAATCAATCACTGTTTGATGAGACTAGAGAATTATTAGTAGTAACATAGAGTAATAGAGTTATTGTACATATTTAGATTTATGTAATTGTGAGGATCTTGTTTATTATGTATTAGGAGCTGGGACCTGAAGTGGTCAGAACAAGCAGTTAGAAAGAAATCCTAGATAAAAAGTAAGAGAAACAAGAAAAATCTGGACCCTACAAGGATGACCTAGAACAGATTGGAATCATTGTGGATTTCTAAGCATCTAAATTAGATGCTGGGAGTGACATAGAAAAAGCTAATGCCCCTTAATCCTGGAGCTAAACATGGACCTGAACAAAGAGTCAGAGAACATGAAAGAGGAAATTCAGCAGAAGCCATAGCAGCTGCAGTCCTGATTGCTGCCCCATTCCAACAAGGTGGGCCAGTGCATAAGCAAAAACAGGCTGCAAGAGTGTCTTCCCAGGTTCAGAGAACTTGGCCGCTGCTTTACTTCTGCCTCTGGTCTCACGCAGAATGTCACTTGTGCAGATTTTCAGGAAATGAAACTGTCGAACTTAAAAAAATGCACAACATGAGAGTTGAGAATTGAGGTTTATTTGGGGGCAAAATGAGGACTGCAGACTGGGAGACAGCACATTAGATAGCTCTGAGAAACTGCTCCAGAGAGGTTGCAGGTGAGGTGGAGGAAGGGAAATGAAGTGAAAATCACTCAGTCATGTCCAACTCTTTGTGACCCCATGGACTGTATAGTCCTTGGAATTCTCCAGGCCAGAATCCTGGAGTGGGTAGCCTTTCCCTTCTCCAGGGGATCTTCTCAACCCAGGGATCAAACCCAGGTCTCTTGCTTTGCAGGAGGATTCTTCAACAGCTGAGCCACAGGGAAGCCCGTGGTGGGGGAAGGGTAGTATATATTTGATTTTGGTGAAGGGGGAATGCATGCAGTCAACACATATTTTCCCAGAAGGTTTCTGCTAGTCTCATGAGCTTTCTGCTAGTCACAAGGAACAGTCATCACCATAAAGAATTTTAGTACTTTTCTAGATGAGGAGATATAAGAATGGACTCATAAAATCTGCTTCTGAAAAATCTGAAGACATGTCTTGCCAGTATTTCCCCAAACACAGAGTGCCTCATTTCTGCTCTGCATCCTAAACTCCTTTCAGGGGGTGTTGAAAACTGGCAGCACATGATTTAATCCCAGTAGAGGTAGATGGCAAGTGCCAATCTGTAGTTGACAAAAGGAGAGGAATTCTGGAAAACCTAGCTACAGTTTAGCTAAGTTGACACAATACAAATCTATCACTGTCTACCCCTTGTGCACCTGGCATCCATATATACCTCACTTAATCCATTTACCTTAAGCAAAGACAATGGCAAACTACCCATGCCTCGTATAACCAAAAACATGCTCTCTCTCTCCCAAAAGGGGATGCAAGTCCTTCTGTCCATCTTTGGGTAATGTTGATTTATCATTGAGCTGAGTCATGTTCCTCTTTGACATCCTATGACTTAAATCCTGAGGTATGAGGTTAACTACTATTAACACTTTTTATATTAGATGGTACATAAATGGAAGTGGCAAACAGAAAAAAATTGGTAGACGTATACACAAGTGTATTTATATCCAAAAAAAGGGAAGAAATAGCCATAACTATCACAGTCTTTGTTTCTGAAACTGGTCAAATGATCATGACTTTTATTATAACTATGTTTTTCCACTAGCCATTTTATCTATTTTTGCCTTCAGAAAGCATCTTGGCTATTCATGGTTATTTGACTGTGGTGTTAACTCAAATATTCATTCTTAAATAATCCAGGTCATTAATCATCTTTCCTGAATCGGATGTAATTTTTTACCTTCTTTAATCACAAGACATGGGAATACTAAGAAATACCCCAGAAAGTATACATTCCAGACATACTCCTCCTTACCTTAAGTATGTAGTAGCAATTTCCTCTTAACAGATAAGATCAGGGTAATGGACTGATGGCTATGGTTTTTCCTGTGGTCATGTATGGATGTTAAAGTTGGACTGTGAAGAAAGCTGAGCGCCAAAGAATTGATGCTTTTGAACTGTGGTATTGAAGACTCTTGAGAGTCCCTTGGACTGCAAGGAGATCCAACCAGTCCATTCTGAAGGACATCAGCCCTGGGTGTTCTTTGGAAGGAATGATGCTAAAGCTGAAGCTCCAGTACTTTGGCCACCTCATGCGAAGAGTTGATTCATTGGAAAAGACTCTGATGCTGGGAGGGATTGGGGGCAGGAAGAAAAAAGAACGACAGAGGATGAGATGGCTGGATGGCATCACCAACTCGATGGACATGAGTCTGAGTGAACTCTGGGAGTTGGTGATGGACAGGGAGGACTGGCGTGCTGAGATTCATGGGGTCACAAAGAGTCGGACATGACTGAGCGACTGAACTGAACCAAACTGAACTGAACTGATGTGATATCCTGTACAACAGAGAAATGATCAAGGTACTATAGACTAGATTCTGGCATAGGCTAGAGAGTCCACACAGCCCCAAGTGAACACTGAAAGTGTACTGCTGGCCCTGCCAGATGAAACAAAACTGCTTCTGATGGTCTTTACTAAGGTGAACAGAAAGAAAGCAACCCATCAGATGAACAGCTGCAAACCAAATAGTAAAAATTGTGCTCATTTGCCATAGCCATGAAACCACACCTCTACAGTAGCTGCAATTAAATTGATCACCTGATTAAGTTTATAGAAATCCATTATCCAGTGTCCCACAAATGCGATTATTTCCCTCTTCCTCTTGAACAAGCACCCTGCCGAATAGTCACAGCTTCCTTGAGGAAGACTAGAAGGAGAATTTATATAGTATTTGCATTTTTGGCTGTGGACTAAGGTCTTTTCTTAAGGACATCTGTCCTCTCCTTTACTGCAGGGACTTTGGGTCTGTGAATTGACTCAAATTTGGGAATTGGTTGAGAGGCCATGGCTTTCTACTGTGATGATTCAAGTCAAACTTTTGTTCACAAAACCTAGAGCTTTTCTGCTTACATGCTGCTCAACACTTTCAACTCTAGGTACATGATAATGAATTAGCCAATGTCAAAGATCTTTTTGGCTTAGACTATTTTGATTACTGCTTAAGATTTGCTGCCCATAACAATAATCATACTTTCCTTGTTTTTGCCAAATAAATGCTGCTGCTTGACCCCTACCAACCTACAATCTCATCATTCCCACTGAATTCAGGAAGCCCAGAAACCGCCACTGTCATTTCTGGCTTACAGAAAATCACTACCATATACCTCTTCAAGGAGGCCAGAGCTCCCTTCACAAATGTATTCCTCACAGCTTTCAGAAGGAAGGAGATATATTGAGGGGGTGAACAAGTAGGCTAAAGCTTCCCATGTGTCTCAGTGGTAAAGAATCCGCCTGCCAATGCAGGAGACACAAGAGATGTGGGTTCGATCCCTGGGTCGGGAAGATCCCCTGGAGGAGGAAATGGAATCCACTGCCATATTCTTGCCTGGAAAAATCCCATAGACAGAGGAGGGTCACAAAGATTCGGATGCAAGTGAGCACACCTGCACACGAGAGCAGGATAAATCCAGTCTGACTCCCAATCTCCCTAAGCCCTTGAATACCTTCCTTTGTGGCAAAGTTTCTCATACTCAACGCTATTGACATTTTGGACTGGGTTACTCTTTCTTGTGGAGGATTGTCCTGTGCATTTCAGAAAGTTCAGCACTATTCCTGACCTCTACCCAACTAGATGCCAACAGTGCCCAT
>SJYC01090601.1:0-39082 GCA_006408675.1 Madoqua kirkii | reverse complement strand
AAAGTCTGACACTGTTTCCACTGTTTCCCCATCTATTTCCCATGAAGTGATGGAACCAGATGCCATGATCTTAAGTTTTCTGAATGTTGAGGTTTAAGCCAACTTTTTCACTCTCTTCTTTCACTTTCATCAAGAGGCTTTTTAGTTCCTCTTCACTTTCTGCCATAAGGGTGGTGTCATCTGCATATCTGAGGTTATTGATATTTCTCCCAGCAATCTTGATTCCAGCTTGTGCTTCTTCCAGCCCAGCATCTTAGTTAGGTGGCAAAAGTTTCCTGTTTGGTGGTTTCCCTGAAACTTCAGATTTTAGCCTGAAATGTGGCAGGATTTTGCAAGTTACCCATTTTGGGGGCAGCCTGATGGAGATATCATATCCAAGGATGATCTTTTGAGTAAATCTTACTAAAAAAAATGGGTAGGGGGTGGAGATTGGAGTGTCCCATTAACCTGACAATTTACTTCTATAAGTTAAGATTTTGATTTCACTCGTGGCTCAGACGGTAAAGCATCTGCCTACAATGCGGGAGACCTGGATTTGATCCCTGGGTCAGGAAGATTCCCTGGAGAAGGAAATGGCAACTGACTCCAGTACCCTTGCCTAGAAAATCCCATGGACAGAGGAGCCTGAGGTCCATGGGGTCGCAAAGAGTCAGACATGACTGAGCTACTTCACTTTCACTTTATCAGTGCGGCTAGTCTAGGGATGTTCTATATTAAGCCCTAGACATCAGTGATTTTAGAAGAAAATGATTCTAAAAATTGGCAAGTGGCAGTAGAAGCATGAGGGCTTCCTCAGTGGCTCAGCTGACAAAGAATGTGCCTGTAATGTAGGAGACCTGGGTTTGATCCCTGGGTTGGGAAGATCCCCTGGAGAACGGAACAGCTACCCACTCCAGTATTCTGGCCTGAAAAATTTCATGGGCTGTATAGTCCATGAGATCACAAAGAGTCAGACATGACTGAGTGTCTTTCACAGTGCAGTACAATAGAAGCTTGAAAGTAGGGGGAGACCATTTGTGAGATTAGTGTTGAAAACTCATGTAGAGCTTAGTGACCGGGGAAGAGCATAGAGAGGGAGCTTTATCATCATAAGCAATTTTGTATTTCTCAAATTTTCAGCCATTTTAATGTGTTGCCTATTCAAAAATTATTAGAAATATAAATAAAAATAAAGTAACAGAGACATTACTTTGCCAACAAAGGTCCATCTAGCCCAGGCTTTGGTTTTTCCAGTAGTCATGTTATGGATGTGAGAGTTGGACGGTGAAGAAAGCTGAGCACCGAAGAATTGATGCTTTTGAACTGTGGTGTTGGAGAAGACTCTTCAGAGTCCCTTGGACTGCAAGGAGATCCAGCCAGTCTATCCTAAAGGAGATCAGTCCTGGGTGTTCATTGGAGGGACTAATGTTGAAGCTGAATCTCCAATACTTTGGCCACCTGATGCAAAGAGCTGACTCATTTGAAAAGACCCTGAAGCTGGGAAAGATTGAGGACAGGAAGGGAAGGGGACAACAGAGGATGAGATGGTTGGATGGCATCACTGACATGATGGACATGGATTTGGATGGACTCTGGGAGTTGGTGATGGACAAGGAGGCCTGGCGTGCTGCGGTTCATGGGGTCACAAAGAGACACAACTAAGTGATTGAACTGAACTGAGCCAAAAATTGATATAGTCAAGTTGATCTTGTGCGTGTAGGTGTTACAAAGGTTTAATTTCAGTATTTCTATGATGATTACTAATATCAGTGTATTCTGTTAATTTTAACTCATTTCTTCTCAAATCTGTTAATTCAGAAAATGCTTCTGGAGACCATGGGGTCTCTGTCAGTCTTGGTGCCATCAAGCCTGCCCACAGTAACTCTTCAATTCCACAGTCCTTCGAGGTGCACACAGAGGAGCCCTTTACCACCTACTTTGATGAGAAGATTGCTGTTCCTGAGGAGAAGGTTAGTGACAGGCCCTTAGAGAAAAATATTATCTAGGGAAAACCTATGTACAATGTCTGCTGGATAACTCAGGATCAGCAACCTCAGAGTCAGTTCTGGCAAACAGTCTCTGAAGACTGAATTTTTGTAGACAGTAAACAGAAACTTTTAAGGAGACTAAGGCCCTTGAAAAATTGCCAAGTTGTACTAGTATTTTTTGACCCAGAAAGGGAAAATTTCATGTTCCCTTTTGTACGGTGCCTTTTGTTCCATTTGGGTAGTGTTTGAGCACAGAGGTACTGCTATTATTGCTGGGATTTTAGACTGAAAGGCTGTTGAAAGGGCAGGTAAGAGAAGAGCCCTTATTTGTACATAGAGCTAACCACATTATTGATAAGGAATAGATAAGATGGAGGAGAAACTTGGACCCACCCATGTCCAGTTTCTGAACTCTTTGTTCTTATGAAACTGATATTGTTGCTTTTTATGTGATAAAATAATAGATAAATTAGATCAGCAGTTTGGAGGTGATAATCTTTTTTTTTTTCTCCAAGAGACACTTTTATTACTTTTTAAAACTTTTTCTTCTATATTGGAATATAGTCAATTAACAATATTGTGCATTTCAGATAGACAGCAAAGGGAGTCAGCCATACCTAGGCATGTATCTATTCTCCCCCTGGAGGTGATAATCATTTTGTTCTGTTTTCGTCTCTTGTACAGCACTCTAGTTTTAGCTTTCGAAAACTCTGGGCTTTCACAGGACCAGGATTTCTTATGAGCATTGTGGATCCAGGAAACATTGAATGTGATATGCAGTCTGGAGCACTGGCTGGATTTAAGGTGAACATAAAGTCTTCCCTTATCCCTTTTTTTGGTTTACCTGGTGGCTCAGGTAGTAAAGAATTTGCCTACAATGAGGAAGACTAGGCATGTATCTATTCTCCCCCTGGAGGTGATAATCATTTTGTTCTGTTTTCGTCTCTTGTACAGCACTCTAGTTTTAGCTTTCGAAAACTCTGGGCTTTCACAGGACCAGGATTTCTTATGAGCATTGTGGATCCAGGAAACATTGAATGTGATATGCAGTCTGGAGCACTGGCTGGATTTAAGGTGAACATAAAGTCTTCCCTTATCCCTTTTTTTGGTTTACCTGGTGGCTCAGGTAGTAAAGAATTTGCCTACAATGAGGAAGACACGGGTTTGATCCCTGGGTCAGGAAGATCCCCTGGAGAAAGGAATGGCAACCCACTCCATTATCCTTGCCTAGGAAATCCCAGGACAGAGGAGCCAGGACAGTCCATGGGGTCGCAAAGAGTCAGACAAGACTTAGTGACTAACAGTTTGACTTCTATCCTTTTTAAACACACACCGCACACCACATCCTTTTCCTCTGCTCTGCCTGTTGGATATGAACCTTGGTGGCTACATGTTGATTCTTCACTGGCTCTGACACTTTGATGAAAAGTACTTTTTGATCTGTCTTTAAATTTTATTTTATTCACGTAGTTGATTTTTAGTTTTATTTTATTTACCCAGGTAGTTTCCTTGAACAAAAGTGAAACAGCAGATGGGAAAAACTAGAACTCAGAAAGGTGCAAGGTGACCCAGCAAGTTCTGTGCAGAATGTGATACAGAACTCAGGTCATTGGATCCCTGGACGGGGCGCTTTCCTGAGTGTACTGTTTCCCATTCCCATCGCCAAACAACCAAAGCAAAACTTCCAGTTGTCTCAAGAGTGTAACGGTGGGATTTTGTTCTTCTCTAGTTGCTCTGGGTTGTTCTGTTTTCCACCATCATGGGCCTCCTCCTGCAGAGCCTTGCAGCTCGACTGGGAGTGGTCACTGGGCTGCATCTGGCTGAAGTGTGTCACCGCACTGTGTTTTTTACTTGCTTGTGTGTTGTTACGCTGAGGATGACTCCAACCTTTTCATGTTTGTTTTGTCTCTTCAGCTGTGATCAGGGTAAATATTTTCTGCTGCAGTATTTGTATTCTCTCCTGAACAATATTTTGACCATCCTAGCATTCTCATTTTCCACTAAAACTTTCAGGGTTGTTTTTAGATCAAAAATTAAGTGGGAATAATGAATGGAAATTCCATTCTTCTGTCAAGTAGAACAGAAGGAGAAGAAATTGGCATCAGCTGCTGCCCTGACCCTGACTCACAGGCTCTGCCACAAAGAGCAGCCTGGCCCTCTCCATCAGGGGGCCAAGTGCAGCTGATTCTGGTCCTTCATCTCTAGACCTAAGGCTTAATAAAGGACTGTTATTGGATCAGTGCCAGAATGTGAATTCCAACCTATGGGGGACGTTCTTAGAAATGATTAATTAGAACCATATCTTTCTGCTGTTTGGTGTTTAGGTTCCACGAATCCTTCTGTGGCTGATGGTGGAGTTGGCTATCATTGGCGTAGATATGCAAGAAGTTATTGGCTCAGCTATTGCCATCAATCTCCTGTCTGTAGGAAGGTGAGGGGCTTTTCTCTAGAAAGTAATTAATGTTTTGTGGGATTTCAAAGCAAGTATAAAAACAAAAGTCCTTTCCAGGTGGCTTACTGGTAAAGAATCTGCCTGCCAAGCAAGTGATGCACCTTTGATCCCTGGGTCAGGACAATCCACTGGAGAAGGAAATGGCAGCCCATTCCAGTATTCTTGCCTGGGAAATCCTATGGACAGAGGATCCTGGTGGGATATAGTCCATGGGGTCACCAAGGAGTTGGACATGACTTAGCAATGAAACAACAACATAAAAACACAAACCCAAGTCATTTTCAGTTTTCAAAATTCAACTCAAGTATTATTTTTTCTGTGTAACCACTCTGGAACCACCTTCTTCCCGGCTCTTTATCTCCCATGTTCTGATGTTTGGCCATGCATATCTGTGTTTTCCAGTGTGTGGCAATGTATATTATAATTAATTTGTATGTCAGTTTATCCCACTTGTCAAGTGAACTCCTTGAGAGATAAGACATATTTTTCAGCTTTGTGTCCTGAATGTCTGTAATAGTAGATAAAGTTTGAATGAATGTATTACTTTACTTAGTGCTGTGATCCTAAAACACCCAAGGCCTGGCCTCCTTACTACTGTTCCCTTTTCCCCAGGTCCTTGCTCCTCCAAGTGTCATGTATCTAGAGAGTTGTTGGGAAGAGAGTCTTTTTCTTAATGTTTCTTTTCTTTTCTTTAATAGATAAGACATATTTTTCAGCTTTGTGTCCTGAATGTCTGTAATAGTAGATAAAGTTTGAATGAATGTATTACTTTACTTAGTGCTGTGATCCTAAAACACCCAAGGCCTGGCCTCCTTACTACTGTTCCCTTTTCCCCAGGTCCTTGCTCCTCCAAGTGTCATGTATCTAGAGAGTTGTTGGGAAGAGAGTCTTTTTCTTAATGTTTCTTTTCTTTTCTTTAATCTCCCTTTTTAATCTCTGACCTAGGATTCCTCTATGGGGTGGAGTTCTCATCACCATTGCAGATACCCTTATATTTCTCTTTTTGGACAAATATGGTAAGGAAGTGGGAACAGAGAGGCCACTGAAAGTTCCATCTTGTGGCTTACAGGGAAATCTGCCTTCTGTGAACTCACTGCTACATTTTCCCCTTCAGGTTTGCGGAAGCTGGAAGCATTTTTTGGTTTTCTCATCACTATTATGGCCCTCACGTTTGGCTATGAGGCAAGTATTACAGGCTGATCATAAGCTGTTGTTTGTCTTTTTTTCCTTAGCTTTTTAAACAAAATTTTTGTCCTTTTAGTATAAAAGGCAGTGTGTGTTAACAAAACCCAAATTTAGCACTAGGCCAATTTAAAAGGAATAAGGATGTAGGAAAGACTAGTGTCCAGGAAGTTCTGCAGGGACTCCTAGGTCAAAAATGACTAGAATTTCTAGGACTTTCCAGACTAGACTCCCTGGTTCCAAATTTGCCGTCTCAACAACAGAACAGCCTTGGCAAGGATTAGGAGAGGAGTTGCAAGGTTATTCTTGGTTGTTACCTTGACGGGTTCTGTTTTTGCTCACCCTGTTTGACAGTAAGTCTAGCTTGGACTTTCTCTGTACTGTAACAGTTAGTGAACTAAAGGGGATACAGTGTGTGTTTCCTGTTTTGTGCCCCAGCCCCAACACTGCATTGGGTAAAGCCTAACCTAATCATTATATGCAGTGAAGTGAAACCCAGCACCTTTCTGTGTCCAATTATTATAAATTGATTTCTGTTTATTGGACTAGCTAAGCTTTTGAAAATATGTCTACTCTATGAGTAGATGATACAGCTTGGTCTAAGGCTTCCAAGAGAAAATGCTGAACCAGGAAAAAGAGTATATGAAAAGTGTTTCTGAGTGAGTCTCAGCAGATGCTAGTGGCAAGCATAAGTGATTTTTATATACATATGTGAGCACAGATGTTGGATCATCGAAAAGACAAGAGAGTTCCAGAAAAACATTTGCTGCTGCTGCTGCTGCTAAGTTGCTTTAGTCGTGTATGACTCTGTGCGACCCCATAGACGGCAGCCCACCAGGCTCCCCTGTCCCCGGGATTCTCTAGGCAAGAATACTGGAGTGGGTTGCCATTTCCTTCTCCAATGCATGAAAGTGAAAAGTCAAAGTGAAGTCGCTCAGTCATGTCTGACTCTTAGTGACCCCATGGACTGCAGCCTACCAGGATCCTCCATTCATGAGATTTTCCAGGCAAGAGTACCAGAGTCTGCTTTATTGACTACACCAAGGCTTTTGATTTTGGATCACAGCAAACTGTGGAAAATTCTTAAAGAAATGGGGATACCAGACCACCTTACCTGCCTCCTGAGAAATCTGTATGCGGGTCAAGAAGCAACAGTTAGAACTGGACATGGAACAACAGACTGGTTCCAAATTGAGAAAGGAATATGTCAAGGCTATATATTGTCACCCTGCTTATTTAACTTACATGCAGAGTACATCATGAGAAACACTGGACTGGAAGAAACACATGCTGGAATCAAGATTGCTAAGGGAAATTTCAATAACCTCAGATACGCAGATGATACTGCCCTTATGGCAGAAAGTGAAAAGAAATTAAAGAGCCTCTTGATAAAAGTGAAAGAGAGGAGTGAAAAAGGTTTAAGCCTATTAAACCTCAACATTCAGAAAATGAAGATCATGGCATCTGTTCCCATCACTTCTTGGCAAATAGATGGGGAAACAATGGAAACAATGAGAGACTTTATTTTGGGGGGCTCCAAAATCACTCCAGATGGTGACTGTAGCCATGAAATTAAAAGACATTTGCTCCTTGGAAGAAAATCTATGACCAAACTAGACAGCACATTAAAGAACAGAGACATTAGTTTGCTGACAAAGGTCCGTCTAGTCAAAGCTATGGTTTTCCCAGAAATCATGTATGGATGTGAGAGTTGGACTATAAAGAAAGCACTAAAGAATTGATACTTTTGAACTGTGGTGTTGGAGAAGACTCTTGAGAGTCCCTTGGCCTTCAAGGAGATCAGCCTGTCAATCCTAAAGGAAATCAGTCTTGAATATTCATTGGAAGAACTGATGATAAATTGAAACTCCAATACTTTGGCTACCTGGTGTGAAGATCTGACTTGTGGAAAAAGACCCTGATGCTAGGAAAGATTGAAAGCAGGAAGAAAAGGAGACACAGAGGATGAGATGGTTGAATGGCATCATCAACAGAATGGACATGAGTTTGAGCAAGTTCCCAGAGTTGGTAATGGACAGGGAAGCCTGGTGTGCTGCAGTCCATGGGTTCACAAAGAGTCAGACATGACTGAGCCACTGAACTGAACTGAGCACAGAAGCATGATTAGTGTGGGTAATCAAGAACTGACTGTATTCTAAGGTGTGTCTCACAGGAGTTATTGTGGCACTAATATCTATAAGGCCCTTAGCAGCCATGTTATTTCTTTAGAATATTAAATATATTCTTTACACATCTATTTAGTATATATAAAATACAATATGAAATGTTTGAATACCCCAGTCATAAATTCGCTAACCTTGTGCTACTTGGTTTTTTTTTTTTTGGATGGTTCTATGTTCCTTATTTCCTAAATAGTGATGAAGGGGTTTAAGGAGTAAAGGATGCAATGTTATCTAGTGCTGTGTTACTCCCCTAGTGTCAAGTTCCAGAAAACACTACTAGCTGTTCTCTTTGTGTGTAGTATGTTACAGTGAAACCCAGCCAGACCCAGGTCCTCCAAGGCATGTTCCTGCCATCCTGTTCAGGCTGCCGTACCCCACAGATCATGCAGGCTGTGGCCATCGTGGGTGCCGTTATCACACCACACAACATATACCTGCATTCTGCCTTAGTCAAGGTGAGTGAGACCTATCTTATCCCAGTGACTTACATAGTTCATGGCATCTTTTCCTTTTGTTGCAAGGGACACATACTCAGTTACAATTGTTGGAGCCCTGAAGGAACATGGTGTTTTTCCACAGTTGGACACCACACTCTTGTATCACCAAGACGATCAGAGATGACTGACCCCCTAGAGAAGGGACTGAAGTCCTTAAAAGATCTGAAGGGGCACCGTGCCTCTTGTCTTTAAATCTCAGAAACCTCAATGGCCTCATGGAGGTCAGGAGGAAGGAGCCCAACCTAGCTTTTACCAGACAGTCCAACACAGTTGTTTGCTGGAAGATTTCAGAGACCTTTGTAATTAAGACTAACTCCCGCTTAGGTCTGAAATCAGGTTGTTTTTGTAGGTCAGCGGTTCTTCAAGCCACAGTAACTGAGGGCTCATCAGCCGCTCAGTCACCTTCCCCTGTTTGGGTGTGTGTGATGTCATCAAAGGGTCATGATTGAAGTCAGTGAACCAGGATGTATGTGGGGTCTCTCACATTTCATGTGGTCAGTTGTTTGACCTCTAGGACTTTCAGCTGACTCCAACTCATGAAATATTACAAGGAAACTTGTTCCAACTCGTCAAAAAGTGACTGTTGCTGTTACCTCTCTAGTCCAGACAGGTAGACCGAGGCAATAAGCAGGAAGTTCGAGAAGCGAATAAGTACTTCTTCATTGATGCCTGCATCGCTCTCTTTGTTTCCTTTATCATCAACGTCTTTGTCATCTCAGTGTTTGCTGAAGCATTTTTTGAGAAAACCAACCAGCAGGTGGTAAGTAAGCCAGGGACCTGGGTAGTAGTGAACGTGAGGGTAAGGAGGAGGCTAAATGGGCAGGAAAACTGACAGTGACTTAGAGCTCAGGGGACATAGATCTCAGTGCTGCCCCTAAGTCACTGCACTCGTCAGGGTTACAGTCTAGGGCTGTGGCCAAGTCCAGAGCCATCATCCTCAGCTTTGGACTGGAAAGGGAGCATTCCTCAGATAAAGACTTCCTCACGCTGTGTTCAGTGGCTTCATGTTTATTTGCTCTTTCTCGTCTCCTTTGTTTGCAACTACTGACTGCTTTCCAGCCCTGCCATTTGGTGATGACAGGTTGGGAGCAGTCAACACACAGGAAATAGAATCTGTGGCTAGACAGACTGTTTTATCACACTGAATTCTCTGTCCTCTTGACTCCTGATTGCCAGTCTAGTTTTGATCACTCCTTTGTTTCCCATCATAGGACCTCTGATTCCTGGCTCTGCTTTGAATAAGGACTCTCTATTCTGGGTGTCCTTTCATATTTCAAGGCTTCTAAGGACCCTCACTTCATGTCACCATTTAAATTGGCCTAACATTCATGCATTACCATGCATACTGTAACTCAGGAAAAGTTTTTGATGACCTGGGAGTGTAGAAAAATTATCAAGGAAGACCTCAAGGCCATTGCTGCCAGTCTCTGCTGTCATCAGTCCAGGTCCAGTGTCTCGCCTTCAGCATCCATCTCTTAGATGACCTGTGTGTGATCTATAGGAGAGGTCTTCTTATCTGAGTACTGGACTCAAAATTAAAAATTGTTCCTAAACTGCTTTGGTTTCAGGTTGCGGTTTGTAAAAACAGCAGCAGTCCCCACACTCACCTTTTCCCTGATGATAACTCAACACTGAACGTGGACATCTACAAAGGGGTAAACCTGTTCAGATTTCTGATCTTTGCTCCTGGATAAATATTCTCAGCATAATATCTGGTCTTTGCCGTGGGTTCACTTCAGAGCTCAGTCTATGTTCTCTGAAGTATTGTTTTTTTTTTTTCCCCCAGAGGTCCAGATACCAGATAAGACTTTTGGATTATTGTAGAAGGCAATAGAAGATCTGCTGAAAAAAGAATTAATTGAATCAGCAATTCCCAAATTTGTGCTGCTATAGGCATTAGTTGGGATGACTAGAGAAAGTGTTCTTAGTAAAGTGATTTATTTTTTATACTTGTTCCCCACCTAGCCCCAGTGGCTGGACACTTTATTTATTTAGGCCGTGCTGTGTGGCATGCAGGACCTAGCTCTCTGACCAGCAATCGAACCCATACCCCCTGAATTGGGAGTACAGGGTCTTAAACCAATGGAACACCAGGGAAGTCCCTGAAAAGTCATCTGTACTGGGGCCTCGCTGTCCCTTTATGCTGGTTACACTATGAACTTCCAAGAGTAGAATATGTAGCATCTTCAAAATTTATTTGTGCTTTCTCTTCATTATTATTACCCTCTTCCAGAATACTGTGTTAAGGAATATAATTTGGGAAATCTGTTGTAGACTTTTTTAAATAATTAACATGTAAGTTGAGGATAAAGGCTTTTGGAGCCTAGAGAACAGAAGGGACTGGGCTGGGGAGGAATGGGGCCCCATCCAGCAGAATTTAGGTTGCAAGCCTCTAGAATGAGGTCAGGACCCGAGTCTAGCTCCTGGGACAGTGCCAGCACAGCGCTTGGTAGAGGTGGGTGCGCAGCCAGAAACAAGGAGAAGTGACATAAGGGAGTATGTTTAGGGTGTTGTCTCAGGTGATCTCTCTCCCTTGCCTCTCCAGGGTGTTGTGCTGGGGTGTTACTTTGGGCCTGCCGCTCTCTACATCTGGGCGGTGGGGATCCTGGCTGCGGGGCATAGCTCCACCATGACAGGAACCTATTCTGGCCAATTTGTTATGGAGGTACGTGCTGCTGTGACTGGGAGAGAAGAGAGGAAGCGGACATTGCCTTTTTGTCCCTTCTTAATTCCATGCCTCCAAGGGCTTCCCAAACCTCCCAGCCCTTTTTGGAGAAGGCATTGGCACTCCACTCCAGCACTCTTGCCTGGAAAACCCCATGGACGAAGGAGCCTGGTACGCTGCAGTCCATGGGGTCGCTAAGAGTCAGACACGACTGAGCAACTTCACTTTCAGTTTTCACTTTCATGCATTGGAGAAGGAAATGGCAACCCACTCCAGTGTTCTTGCCTGGAGAATCCCAGGGATGGGGGTGCCTGGTGGGCTGCTGTCTATGGGGTCACACAGAGTCGGACACGACTGAAGCGACTTAGCAGCCAACCCTTTTGCTATTTCCTTCCAGATATTCATCCTGTTTCTGTTTTCTTCCAGGGATTCCTGAACCTAAAGTGGTCACGCTTTGCCCGAGTGAGTCTAACCCGCTCTATTGCCATCATCCCTGCTCTGCTTATTGCCGTCTTCCAAGATGTGGAGCATCTAACAGGGATGAATGACTTTCTGAATGTTCTTCAGAGCTTACAAGTGAGAAGGGAGCTGGGGAAACTCACATCTCACTAAGTCAGGAGGGATTCTGTACCTTTATTCTGTGTTGCCTTTAGATAACAAGCCTAGTGTGGGTGTGGGGAAAAATCAGAGGAAGAAAGAGGCACAGTCTTGGTCTACGGTGAACGCATATGAAATCTCTGGCATCTAGAAGGCTTTTAGAAATGGCTTTATTTTTAAGCCTGTTGAATGGGATTATAAGCTGTAATTACACATAGAATACAATTATTGTTCGTTAATCCAAACAGACATTAAATAATGTATGGGACACTGTTGGGCTTTATGGAGATTAAGAAGACAAGGCAGATACAAATTTTGTAAAGACTGTGAGCATAACTGATGCTGGGTTCATGCTACAGATTTCCACATAACCCTCCAGCATGTTGCGATGACAGGAACAATTTCTTACAGAGTAGGTGAGGCAGAGTCTGTGGTTCCCTTTTGCTAAGAGTGCTGCTCTCTGGGGTGTTACAAGGACCCCCTGTAGCCCCATCTATTTTTTTCTTTTGCAGCTTCCCTTTGCTCTCATACCCATCCTCACATTTACGAGTTTGCGGCCTGTGATGAGTGAATTTGCCAATGGATTGTGAGTGTACTTCTTTTTGTTCCCTAAGATGTGTGGGGGAAGGATATCATTATCAAACAGGGCAGTTATGAAATAAGTCATAGGGGACTATGTGCTTTGAGAGGTGGTTGCTAGAGCTGCCCCCTCAATCTCTGACTAAGAAGGAGAGACTTCTGGGGACTTCCCTGATGGTTCAGTGGTTGAGACTCGGCCTTCCTGTGTAGGGGGTGAGGGTTTGATCCCAGGTCAAGGAACTAAGGTCCTACATGCCACAGGGCATGGCCAAAAATTAAAAATAAATGAACACAACATTGTAAATCAACTATACTTCAATTTTTAAAAATTAAAGAAAAGAAAATAGAGATGGTAAATGTAACAAAGGAGGGCAAGCACATTTTTTATTTCTGGGGAAAGTTTTTCAGCGTTTAGTGCTTTAACTCTTCAACTTCAGCCACTGAAGGTTAAAGCCTTTTAAATCCATGTTAAATGATCTTGATGAAAGAGGCATAACCTAATACCTTTTATATACACGTCTAAAGGACATGAGGTATTTGAAATAACTTCTTGTATTTCTAGGGACTAATGACCTTGTCAGTTGTAGGGCTTGTTGCATTTTTTAGGGACTTATATGCTACAGATTCATGCAAAGATGAGCTCGATAAAGGACAGAAATCGTATGGACCTAACAGAAGCAGAAGATATTAAGAAGAGGTGGCAAGAATACACAGAAGAACTGTACAAAACAGAGCTTCATGACCCAGATAATCACGATGGTGTGATCACTCACCTAGAGCCAGACATCCTGGAATGTGGAGTCAAGTGGGCCTTAGAAGGCATCACTACAAACAAAGTTAATGGAGGTGATGGAATTCCAGTTGAGCTTTTTCAAATCCTGAAAGATGATGCTGTGAAAGTGCTGCACTCAATATGCCAGCAAATATGGAAAACTCAGCAGTGGCCACAGGACTGGAAAAAGTCAGTTTTCGTTCTAGTCCCAAAGAATAGCAATGCCAAAGAATGTTCAAACTACCACACAATTGCACTCATCTCACACACTAGTAAAGTAATGCTCAAAATTCTCCAAGTCAGGCTTCAGCAGTACGTGAACCGTGAACTTCCAAATGTTTAAGCTGGTTTTAGAAAAGGCAGAAGAACCAGAGATCAAATTGCCAACATCCGCTGGATCATCAAAAAAGTAAGAGAGTTCCAGAAAAACATCTATTTCTGCTTTATTGACTATGCCAAAGCCTTTGACTGTGTGGATCACAATAAACTGGAAACTTCTGAAAGAGATGGGAATACCAGACCACCTGACCTGCCTCTTGAGAAACCTATATAGAGGTCAGGAAGCAAAATTGGAACTGGACATGGAACAACAGACTGGTTCCAAATAGGAAAAGGAGTATGTCAACGCTGTATATTGTCACCCTGCTGATTTAACTTCTGTGCAGAGTACATCATGAGAAACGCTGGACTGGAAGAAACACAAGCTAGAATAAAGATTGCCAGGAGAAATATCAATAACCTCAGATATGCAGATGATACCACCCTTATGGCAGAAAGTGAAGAAGAACTAAAAAGCCTCTTGATGAAAGTGAAAGAGGAGAGTGGAAATGTTTGCTTAAAGCTCAACATTCAGAAAACTAAGATCATGGCATCTGATCATGGCATCATGGCAACTGAACTGATGATATGGATTATTTAATAGTGTTTCTTGTTTTCTCTTTCTCCTTATCATTGTGTAATTTTTGCTCATTTAATCTAATCTGGGACAAAAGAAGCACTTTTTAGTTTATTTTGAAATGCCCCTTACTCCTGTCTTGTGACCTCAAAAGACACAGTGTGCTTTTCTGTCCTTTATGAATAGGTTTTTTTCACTTCATGGGAAATAGATGGGGAAACAGTTTAAACAATGTCAGACTTTATTTTGAGAGGGCTCCAAAATCACTGCAGATGGTTATTGAAGCCATGAAATCAAGAGACGCTTACTCCTTGGAAGGAAAGTTATGACCAACCTAGATAGCATATTCAAAAGCAGAGACATTACTTTGCCGACTAAGGTCCGTCTAGTCAAGGCTATGGTTTTTCCAGTAGTCATGTATGGATGTGAGAGTTGGACTGTGAAGAAAGCTGAGCACCAAAGAATTGATGCTTTTGAACTGTGTTGTTGGCGAAGACTCTTGAGAGTCCCTTGGACTGCAAGGAGATCCAACCAGTCCATTCTGAAGGAGATCAGCCCTGGGATTTCTTTGGAAGGAATGATGCTGAAGCTGAAACTCCAATGCTTTGGCCACATGATGTGAAGAACTGATTCATTTGAAAAGACCCTGATGCTGGGAAAGATTGAATACAGGAGGATAAGGGGACAACAGAGGATGAGATGGTTGGATGGCATCACTGATTTCGATGGATGTGAGTTTGAGCAAGTTCCAGGAGTTGGTGATGGACAGGGAAGCCTGGCGTACTGCAGTCCATGGGCTCACAAAGAGTCAAAGGAGATCAGCCCTGGGATTTCTTTGGAAGGAATGATGCTGAAGCTGAAACTCCAATGCTTTGGCCACATCATACAAGGAGTTGACTTATTGGAAAAGACTCTGATGCTGGGAGGGATTGGGGGCTGGAGGAGAAGGGGATGACAGAAGATGAGATGGCTGGATGGCATCACCGACTCAGTGGACATGAGTTTGAGTGAATTCCGGGAGGTGATGATGGACAGGAGGCCTGGTGTGCTGCCATTCATGGAGTCGCAAAGAGTCAGACACAACTGAGCAACTGAACTGAACTGATGATATGGATTATTTGATAGTGTTTTTTTTCTCTTTCTCCCTATCGTTGTATAATTTTTGCTCATTTAGTTTAATCTGGGACAAAAGAAGCACTTTTCAGTTTATTTTGAAATGCCCCTTACTCCTGTCTTGTGACCTCAAAAGACATTGTGTCCTTTTCTGTTTGTGGACAGGTTGGACTATTCCACCAATAACTGTGCTGATTCTTTTGACAGAGGCTGGAGGATCCTAGGCGGTATTGTGGTCCTTGTCGTCTGTTCCATCAACATGTACTTTGTCGTGGTTTATGCCCAGGGTCTAGAGCATGTGGCATTGTACGTGGTAGCTGCAGTGGCCAGCATAGCTTATCTGAGCTTTGTGATTTACTTGGTAAGTCCATTTGGGAGGGGGCAGGGGTGGTCAAGGTGGGGCTAATGCTCAGAAGAGAAAGGACCCAAAAGAGTACATAGTAATCTGTCTTCAGGTTATTGACACAATTTATAGGAAATCATTAAGCCAGTTGTGACTAAAGAATATTTTTAGCCATAAATTTCCCCTGGTTCCTAAGAGCTATCATTTTTCTATTTCTTTCATTCTGTCTGATTTCCATTCTAATAATTCCTAACCAGAGAGTGTAGTATGTTTGAAGAACTTGAAGAAGATCAGCCATGTAAAAGTAGAGGGTAGTACAAGATGGGGTTGGAGAAGGGAGCTGTGCTGTGTGATTTCAAATCATTGGAGGGCAGCACATGTGGGTTCACAGCCCTGCCCAGCTCTACTACTTAATAGCTGTCCAATGACGACACAGGTAAATAGTGATAACCTCTCACTGAATTATTAAAAATGGTGGTTTCAAAACGTAGTGCTCCACAGAAAAAGAATGGAGAATTGTGTATACCTGATAATAAAAAAATTCTCAAAAGTCTAGAGTACATTAGATAAAAATAGTAATAGTAGTTGCCTTTGATTATGGGATTATGGAAATATTCTTTTCTCTATTTTCCAGTTCTTCTGTAATATTATTTATATCAATGAAAAGTAGCTATAGCAACAACACATCCACCTCCCTATTCTATGCAGGTTTCTCTAAAAAAACACAGGGTTGAAGATTAGGTACTACTGCAAAGAATGGCAAGGCAGGAGGGTGGAAATGCCCTGCTCATCTTTATAACACTTACCTAGTCCCCATGTCAGTGTCTGCCACAGATAATGTCTTGATTGCGAAAACATTTTAGTGAATACTGAGAAATTGTGTCTTGGATAGATATATCTCTTTTCTTTTCTTGCCTGGCAATCCATGGGTACACTTAGATTAAGCTAACCCTATAATATAGGGACGGTTGTTATTGTTCGGTTGCTAAGTTGTGTCCTACTCTTTGGAACCCCATGGACTACAGCATGCCAGGCTTCCCTGTCCTTTGCTATCTCCTGGAGTTTGCTCAAACTCATGTCCATTGAGTTAATGATATCATTCAACCATCTCATCCTCTGTCACCCCCTTCTCCTCCTGCCCTCAATCTATGAAACCTAAATAACTGAGTATGGCCTTGACAGAAATTGTTTTAACAATTTGCTGTAGACATCTCCTGGTTGCTTAGTGGTTAGGATTTTGGACTTTTGCTTCAAAGTCCTAGGTTCAGTTCCCACTCAGGGAACTGAGATCCTATCTTACAAGCTAGGCAGCATGGCCAAAAAGAAGTTTCTGTAGAAGTTAAGGGGATCCTTCTTGTACGCAGATTGGTTATGAAAGTGCTCAGGTGTTCTCAGTCAGCCAGAGGCTATAGAAATTGTTGAAGACCCAGTTTTAAGGCTGAGGACTGATTCTAGAATGAATTACTATACTACTCTTTTGTTCAGAAGACTATCACAGTTGATCTTAGCCAGCCAGTCATTACCCGTATTGTGAAGAATGGTGCAGGACTGAAAAAAAAGTGGTCTTCAGGGACCTCTCCCAGTCAGATAAAAGAAACAAGTGCAAAGCAGTAGGAACAGAGGGAGCTGAGTATTGAAATTAGTACAACAAAGAGTTTTGCATCTGAGCAGTGCAGTCTGGGCAATGAGGGGGGTGAGAGGGCTCTCCAGAGGGGTCAGCGAATGATGACCAACTATATTTTCTCTTCCAGGGTTGGCAATGTTTCATTGCACTGGGCATGTCCTTCCTGGACTGTAGGCACATGGTAAGCGTCTCTAAAGTCCTGCTGACCAAAGAAACCACCAGTGGCCATACTAAGTAAACGCTGTTCACGGGTAGCCATCAGAGCCAGTGTTTCTATGGGTCACTGTGTGAGCATAGCCAAAGGTATGTGCTGTTCCACAGGCTGCGTTTAGGACTCGGCTGTTTGTTGGGAAAGACTTTGTTTCATATATTCTTTGAAAGATAGCATTATTTTTCTTCCTAAGCTTCTAACATGGGAATTGGATTAGGTAGGATCTCTGACGACTTGACATCTGCTGCTCTCAAATGATGCTGAACATTTTCACTGTCCCAGGGTCAATCTGTTTTATCTTTATGAGAGATAATCCGCTATGCCTGATTCTTAACCAGACTGACTACATGTTAAAAAAAACATGTTTGGAAAATACAATACATTTTTCATAATAAGTTAACAAAATAGGTATGCAAGTTTTGCTTATCTAAAGACAATGGACTTAAAAGGCTGAGAGGCCATTAAAAAGAATGAAATAATGCCATCTGCAGCAACATGGATCAACCTGGAGAGTGTCTTACTGAGTGAAGTAAGTCAGAGAAGGAGAAATATTGTATGACATTCCTTATATATGGAATCTAAAAAAAAAAATGAATTGCTTACAAAACGGAGAGAGACTCACAGGTTTAGAAACCGAATTTGTGGTTGCTGGGGGGAAGGGATAGTTAGGGAGTTTAGGATGGTCATGTACACACTGCTATAATCAAAATGGATACCCAACAAGGATCTATTGTATAGCACATGGAACTCTACTCAATGTTACGTGCCAGCCTGCAGGGCAAGGAGGTTTTGGGGAGAAAGGACACATGTATATGTATGGCTGAGTCCCTTCACTGTTCACCTCCCCCCTCCACAACATTGTTAATCAGCTATATCCCAATACAAAACAAAAAGTTTAAAGTTTGAGAAAAAAAAAGTACACAGCAAAAAAAATAAAGGGCTGAAAAATACTTTCCTTATACAAATCCTTTGAATTATTTTTATTATAAAAAATAAAATCTCAATATTTTAGAGTAGTTTGATTCATATTATATTTAATTATGAGATAATCTTCATCTATCAGATTCAAGATTTTTTTTTAACTTATTTTCACTTTAAATTTCTCAGCGGAAGTTAAGAGGGGTGAGAAAGCATTAAGATGATAAATGGACAGATGGTAAAACTCACGTGTGGTTGTGGTGACTAACACTAATATCTTCTGAAAATCACTCTGATGATTTCCCTCAGAGATTGAGAGCTTACTGAAATGTTCTTGGGAGTCCCGATTTAAATAACTCTCAAGTTACAGAGTTCTCTTGATGTATTCTCATGTACAGAGCTCTCTTGATGGTATTTCTTCTTGAGCAATTAGAGTTGGGAAACCTTCCCTTTCCTCCTCCAGGAGGGTAGTGATAGAAAAAGATGGTAGCATTTATGAACTGATGTTCTCAAGAGACTTTGGAGTCAGGAGAAAAAACCTGAAAAAAGAACCATCTGTTTTATTCCTGAAAAACACCTTCTACCAGAATCGTCATGTTTTTCTGAAGCATGCCCAAAGGCAGTCTCAGGAGCTCTGGATGTAAGCGCGGGAAAGCCCGCCCCCTCTCAGCGAGTGCTTTGGTGTTGCTGGTTGCCAAGTTCTCTCTGCAGGGTTGCGCTGGGCCACCTCTCTTCAGCCACTCCCTCAGAGGGAAAAACCTTGAGACCAGATGGTGGAGCTCTGGAGTCAGAGGAAATGGGTCCCTTCAGCATGGAGCTGCTGCTCTTCAGCCACTTCTGACATTTTCACACGTGGAGCCTGAGACCGGAGAAGGCAATGGCATCCCACTCCAGTACTCTTGCCTGGAAACTCCCATGGATGGAGGAGCCTGGTAGGCTGCAGTCCATGGGGTCGCTGAGTCAGACACAACTGAGCTACTTCACTTTCACACGTTGGAAAAGGAAATAGCAACCCACTCCAGTGTTCTTGCCTAGAGAATCCCAGGGATGGCGGAGCCCTATGGGCTGCCGTCTGTGGGGTCGCACAGAGTCGGACACGACTGGAGCGACTTAGCAGCAGCAGCAGCAGCAGCAGCAGCAGCAGCCTGAGACCATGTGACTATCTCAAACCAAGCCACACTGTCCGGTGGAGACAAATGACCAGGTCTTTTATGGCCGCTGACTCGGTGAGGACAGCAAGGGGAACGCAACTGAAGGACCGCGTCCTGGTGCCTTCCTTCTGGGTGCCTGCTGATGGCGCGCTCTGTCCACCTGAGCCCCTAAAGGCAGTGTTCCCAGTGCTCTGTACACAGTAAAGCGCAGACTGCACGGACTGTTGTTCACATGGCTTTAAGGGTAAACTTCTGTGTTCCACTGACCGTACCTTTACCTCAGCCCCTCCAGTGACGTAGCACAGAATCATAAGAGACAAACTCCCCAGCCGTTCCTCCCTCTCCCCTACCATCGTCCCCTAGGCTCTTCACAAGGGCACTCGAGATACTGGGGACTGACCTCTTAAGCTCTTGTCTCGCCTCAGTAGGTGAGGGCCATGTTGATGAAATTCTTTGTAAAGGTGGTACACTAACATTTACCTTTGCTGGGAGTTTGAGTGGGTCCAGTCAGTCTCAGATTCACAAATATTTAGAAGCCCAGGTAAAAGCTGCTAGTTTTCTTTTAGAAGTTATATATGTGACTTGCAATGATGAAAATTTCTTCCCAGTTAAACGGCAGTTTATATCACTCTGTGTGTAGTATTTTACAGTGTTAACAACACTCCCACGCTACAGTCCATTGACGCTCTCACATGGAAGGTGCACTTTCTATGCAGCCACTACTCTGGGTGCAGAAAGCAGTGCTTAGAGCGGCAGCTCCCAGTGCCAGCATGCGCACGCTGCTTGTGTGAAGTGTTTAAGGATACACAATTGTACTTTATGTAAGTTGGTCCTTGTTCTCCATAAAACTGTGCTGCTACAGTGTACTGGGAATTAACAGGGATGGGGAAGAGCTGTGTTTTGGTTCCTGTGAGGTCCTGTTAGTGGTTTTAGGAGTGGTTACAACGAACTTTTACTGACATTTAACAATATGTAAACTCAGTTTGTGGGGATTCCCTGATGGCTCAGGTGGTAAAGAATCTCCCTGCAAAGAGGGAGACCCGGGTTCAATCTTTGGGTCAGGAAGATCCCCTGGAGAAGGAAATGGCAACCCACTCCAGTATTCCATGAACAGAGGAGCCTGGCAGGCTGCAGTCCATGGTGTCACAAAGAATCAGACACAGCTGAGCTCCTTTCACCTGGTGGCCCAGCGGTAAAGAATCCTCCTGCAACACAGGAGACGCAGAAGACTCAGGTTTAATTCCTGGTTGAGACGATCTCCTGGAGGAGGGCAAGGCAACCTACTTCAGTATTCTTGCTGGGAAAATCCCATGGACAGAGGAGCCTGCCAGGCTACAGTCCAAAAGGTCACAAAGAGTCAGACACAACTGAGTGAGCACACACACACACCAACTGAAATACTGAAACATCAGTTACCACCTGTATTGACCTATTAGACTCATACTGTTAATGATTGTCTCTTTAGAAGATATAGAGGGATACAGTTGATCTCTGGACATGCAGGGGTTAGGGGTGTCAACCTTCCATGGAATAAAAAATCTGCATGTAATTTATAGTCAGCTCTTCATGTTTATACTTGGCCTTCCATGTCCAGGGTTCATCCAGATCTGTGGTTCCGCATTCTCAGATTCACCCTGTCTGGGATCATGTATTTCTGTTATACTTACCAATGGAAAAAAATCCCTGTATGAGGAGACTCATGGGGTTCAAATTCATGTTGTTCAAGGCTCAACATAGGTTTAGTTCCCAGAAGACTTGATGAACTGTGACATCAAACACTAATCACCAATTTAGTTTTGCCATGGCTAAAGATGACATCATTACCATATTTAAAGTTGAAAGATAATTGTCACTCTGCCTTTCTCCACTCTAAGCTGAACATTTTTCTGTCTGTAGTCTTGTTTTACCATTGACGTAGGCTTTTATATTCTGTATATGCTGCCAATAAAATGTATGTGTATTTGAAAAGAGAAACCAAAATTGTTTAGTTTAGAAATGAAAACATTTTTGGAGACCAGATATAAATACAAGGACAAAGCTCAGAGACAGTGAACTACTAGGATTGTCACCAAACACAGGGCAGGAGAAGCTAAGTCAGCACTTAATTTGTTCCAGAGGTGTCACTAGAATTTTCCCTTCTGTGTTGCAAGCTTCCCCTGTCTGTCTCAACAGGAACTGAATACTATAAGTACCACCATAAAAGTTATGAGAATTTTGTTCTCCATGTTGTCCTTTCTCATGTAGCTCTTTTTTTCTTTTAACCTCTTTTTTTTTTTTTTGGCTGTGCTGTGTGGTTTATGTGATCTTAGCTCCCTGCCCAGGGCTTGAACCCAGACTAATGGCCGTGACAGTCTGGAATCGTTAACCATTAAGCCATGGGAAACTCCTTTTTTGGGTTTAATTTCAGAACTAAAATAGGATGCATAACCATTTGAAGATCTTGCTTTAGCTTTAGCTCTGCCCTCTGCGGTGGTTTTTGTTCCTTCCTTGGACAGGACCAGTGAGTCCAGATGTGTGTCACCTCCTTTTGACATCTTAGCTTTGGAATGTTAAAAATGACCAACACAGTACTCTGCTGGTTGGGGTCTAAGCACTCATGTGTGTGTCTGTATGCTCAGTCACTCAGTCATGTCTGACTCCTTGTGACTCCATGGACTGTAGCCCACCAGGCTCCTCTGTCCATGCAATTTTCCAGGCAAGGATACTAGTGTGTGTTGCCATTTCCTACTCCAGGGTATCTTCCTGAACCAGGGATCAAACCCGCATCCTTGGGTCTCCTGCATTGGCAGGAGGATTCTTTACCACTGTGCCCCTGGGGAAGCCCTTAACACTCATAATATCTCTTGTAATTCTTACAACAAAAGGACAAACATAAGGCAACTGAAGGGCCAAAAGTAGAATAACATCACTACTAACTGTGTAGTTATCATTTGAATCTGACTAGCTAAATTCCAGCGGAGAAGGTGATGGCACCCAACTCTAGTACTCTTGCCTAGAGAATCCCATAGATGGAGGAGCCTGGTGGGCTGCTGTCTATGGGGTTGCACAGAGTCGGGCACGACTGAGCGACTTCACTTTCACTTTTCACTTTCATGCATTGGAGAAGGAAATGGCAACTCCCTCCAGTGTTCTTGCCTGGAGAATCCCAGGGATGGGGGAGCCTGGTGGGCTGCCGTCTATGGGGTCGCACAGAGTCGGACACGACTGAAGCAACTTAGCAGCAGCAGCAGCAGCTAAATTCCAGAGCCCATGTTACCATTACCAATCATTCTATACAATATATAGTACATATTTCATAGTATATACTTTAAGACACCAAGTTTGGTGTTTAGCAGGACCAAGAATAGCACCATGTCAAAGCTACTTTGCTTAATACTCTGATTAGGGTGACTGTGTTTGAGATCAAAAGCTGCCAATTGATAGGCTAATTTTGTTTGGCCTGTCCTACATTTTCCAAACTACCTGAATGCTTTTTCGGGTATATGTGGAAAATGGCAGGGTCCTGTATGATCCTATCCCAGCAATAAGTAAGAACTGATAGCTTATTCATTTTCTGGTGGCTCAGACAGTGAAGAATCCTCCTGCAATGCAGGAGACCTGGGTTCCATCCCTGGGTTGGGAAGATCCCCTGGAGGAGGTCATGGTCACCCCAGTACTCTTGCCTGGAGAATCCACATGGACAGAAGAGCCTGGTGGGTTATAGTGCATGGGGTTGCAAAGAGTCAGACACAGCTGAGCAACTAAGCACAGCACAGCACTGCCTTGAAAGTTCTATCCAGTTCGTCTATCATTCAGCCCCATTTCTCAGAGTCACTGAGAAATGCAACAAACTTCTCCAGTGAAGGAATTCTCTCTATAAGTCATCAGATGATACAACCTGGAGATCATGGAACTAAAAAAGCAGCCCTTGTTTACTACACGCCCACCCCACCACCTTAGCTCACTTGAGAAAAGGCTGCAGTAAACTGTCAATGTATCTGACAATTGCTCTCCGTTGCTAAAATCAGATGGTCAACACTGAAACCAGACTGATTATATTATTTGCAGCTGAAGATGGAGAAGCTCTATATAGTCAGCAAAAACAAGACTTGGAGCTGACTGTGGCTCAGATCGTGAGCTCCTTATTTACTGCAAAATTCAGGCTTAAATGAAGAAAGTAGGGAAAACCACTGGGGCTTCCCTGGTGACTCAGATGGTAAAGAATCACCTGCAATGCAGGAGACCTGGCTTCAATCTCTGGGTCAGGAAGATCCCCTGGAGAAGGGTATGGCTACCCACTCCAGTATTCTTCCCTAGAGAATTCCATGGACAGAGGAACTTGGCAGGCTACAGTTCATGGGGACGCAAAGAATTAGACACGTTTGAGCGACTAACACTTTCACTTTCAGAGAAAACCCCTAGGCCATTCATGTATGACCTAAATCAAATCCCCTATGATTACACAGTGGAGGTGATAAACAGATTCATGGGACTAGATCTGGTAGACAGAATGCCTGAAGAACTATGGACAAAACTTTGTAACATTGTGCAGGAGGCAGTGACCAAAACTATCCCAAAGAAAAAGAAACGCAAGAAGGCAAAGTGGTTGTCTTAAGAGGCCGTACAAATAGCTGAGGAAAGAAGAGAATTGAAAGCAAGGGAGAAAAGGAAAGGTACACCCAACTAAATGCGGAGTTCCAGAGACGAGTAATGAGAGACAAGAAGACTTTCTTCAGTGAACGATACAAAGAAATAGAGGAAAACCACAGAAAGGGTAAGACTAAAGAACTGTTCAAGAATCTATCAATTATTGATATTTCGTATAAATATCAATTCATTGATATTTCTTTGGAAATATCAAAGGAATTTCATCCAAATATGGGCATAGTAAAGGACAGAAACGGTAAATATCTAACAGAAGCAGAAGATATTAAAAAGTGCCAAGAATACACAGAAGAATTATACAGAAAAGGTCGTAATGATCCAAAGAAACACGAAGGTGTGCTCACTCACCTAGAGCTGGACATCCTGCAGTGTGAAGTCAAGTGGGCCTTAGGAAGCATTACTACCAACAAAGCTAGTGGAGGTGACAGAATTCCAGCTGAACCCTTTGACTTCACACTCCAGGATGTATGGCTCTAGGTGAGTGCCCACATCACTGTGGTTATCTGGGTCATTAAAAACTCTTTTGTATAGTTCTTCTGTGTATTCTTGCCACCTCTTCTTAATCTCTTCATGCTTCTGTTTGGTCCTTACCATTTCTGTCCTTTATCGTGCCCATCCTTGTGTGAAATGTTCCCTTGATATCTTCAGTTTTCTTGAAGAGATCTCTAGTCTTTCCCATTCTATTGTTTCCCTCTATATCTTTGAACTGTTCACTTAAGAAGGCTTTCTTACCTCTCCTTTCAGTAATGAGAGACAAGAAGACTTTCTTCAGTGAACGATACAAAGAAATAGAGGAAAACCACAGAAAGGGTAAGACTAAAGAACTGTTCAAGAATCTATCAATTATTGATATTTCGTATAAATATCAATTCATTGATATTTCTTTGGAAATATCAAAGGAATTTCATCCAAATATGGGCATAGTAAAGGACAGAAACGGTAAATATCTAACAGAAGCAGAAGATATTAAAAAGTGCCAAGAATACACAGAAGAATTATACAGAAAAGGTCGTAATGATCCAAAGAAACACGAAGGTGTGCTCACTCACCTAGAGCTGGACATCCTGCAGTGTGAAGTCAAGTGGGCCTTAGGAAGCATTACTACCAACAAAGCTAGTGGAGGTGACAGAATTCCAGCTGAACCCTTTGACTTCACACTCCAGGATGTATGGCTCTAGGTGAGTGCCCACATCACTGTGGTTATCTGGGTCATTAAAAACTCTTTTGTATAGTTCTTCTGTGTATTCTTGCCACCTCTTCTTAATCTCTTCATGCTTCTGTTTGGTCCTTACCATTTCTGTCCTTTATCGTGCCCATCCTTGTGTGAAATGTTCCCTTGATATCTTCAGTTTTCTTGAAGAGATCTCTAGTCTTTCCCATTCTATTGTTTCCCTCTATATCTTTGAACTGTTCACTTAAGAAGGCTTTCTTACCTCTCCTTTCTATTCTGGAACTCTGCATTCAGTTGGGTATATCTTTCCTTTTCTCCTTTGCCTTTCACTTCTCTTCTTTTCTCAGCTATTTGTAAGGCCTCCTAAGACAACCACTTTGCCTTCTTGCATTTCTTTTTCTTTGGGATGGTTTTGGTCACCACCTCCTGAACAGTTACAAAGCTCTGTCCATAGTTCTTCAGGCACTCTGTCTACCAAATCTAGTCCCTTGAATCTATTAATCACCTCCACTGTCTAATCATAAGAGATTTGATTTAGGTCATACCTGAATGGTCCAGTGGTTTCCCCTACTATCCTCAATTTAAGTCTGAATTTTGCAATAAGGAGCTCATGATCCGAGCTACAGTCAGCTCCAGGTCTTGTTTTTGGTGACTGTATAGAGCTTCTCCATCTTTGGCTACAAAGAATATAACTAATCTGATTTCAGTATTGACCATCTGGTGATGTTCATGTGTAGAGTTTTGTGTTGTTGGGAGTGTTTACTATGACCAGTGTGTTCTTACTGAAGTGGTTTGCATTCCCATTTCCAGTGGACCACATTTTTGTCAGAACTCTCCACCACAACCCACCTGCATTGGGTGCCTCTGCATGACATGGATCATAGTTTCATTGAGTTGCACAAGGCTGTGATCCACATGTTCATTTTGGTTAGCTCTGTGATTGTGATTTTTGTCCTGGAGGCTGTGGGACTGTAGTTCTTGCTTCTTCTTCCTGCCCTCTGATGGATGAGGATAAGAGGCTTGTGCAAGCTTCTTGAGGGGAGGGGCTGGCTGTGGGGTAAACTTGGTATTCCTCTGGTGGGCGGGGCCATGCTCAGTAAATCTTTAGTCCAGTTTTCTGCTGATGGGTGGGCCTGTGCTCCCTCCCTGTTAGTTGTTTGGCCTGAGGAGGCCTAGTCTTGGAGTCTACAGGCTCTGTTGTAGGGCTAAAGGTGAATTCTAAAAGGACTTATGCCAACAGGTGCCTCCCAGGACTGCTGCTGCCAGTGCCCCTGTCCTTGAGGCAGGGTACTGCTGATCAACGCCTCACAGGAGACTCCAAACAGTCACAAGCAGGTCTAGCTTAGTCTCTTGTGGGGTCACTACTCCTTTCCCTGGGTCCCGGTTCACACAGGTTTCATTTGTACCCTCCAAGAGTTTCTGCTTCCCCAAGTCCTGTGGAAGTTCTGTAGTCAAATCCCGCTGCCCTTCAAGGTCAGATTCCCTGGGGATTCCCAGTTCCTTTGCTGGACCCCTAGGTTGAAAAGTCTGACGTGTGGCCTAGAACCTTTGCAGTAGTGAGAGATCTTTGGGATTACTGCTCTCCAGTTTGTGGGTTGCCCACCTGGCCAGTATGGGATTTGACTTAAACGTGATTGCACCCCTCCCACCGCTATTCCTTGGTCCTTGACATGGGGAATCTTTCTTCATGGGTTCCAACATCCTCCTGTTGCGCAGGTTGCTCAGCAGCTAGTTGCGTTTTTGGTGTTCTTGCAGGAGGCGATGGGCACACATCCTTGTACTCTGCCACCTTGATATCTCATTTTCCACGATACTATACTAGAAATGTTTTCTTTCTATGATTTTACAGTGTGCATTTGGTGTCCTGAGCACTCATATGATCTCATTTTAATTCTTACAACTAAAGAATTAGCCTCTATACAGATGAAGTAACTGAAAGGCCAAAAAAAAAGGCTGTTGGTACCTAGCAGCAACAACATTCCTAAAACCCTGGGTAATACCAGTGGGCTAAAAGGAGATTCAATGATTGTCCCATGGTGAATGCAGAGGAGAAAAAAAAAGAAGATACAACTTCACAAATGCCAGTACAAACCATTGGGATTAGGTCTCTAGGAGTGAGTCTGACAATATATTTTTTTGCTTTGCTTTCATATTTATTTTTTGTCCACACTGGGTCTTGGTTGCATCTTGCAGGATCTTTCATTGCCATGTGTAGGCTTCTCTCTAGTTGCTGCTTGTGGGCTCCAGAGCCAGAGCTTGCTTAGTTGCCTCCAGGCATACGGAATCATAGTTCCCAGACCAGGGCTCAAACCTATGTCTCCTGCCTGGCAAGGTGGATTTTTAACCATTAGACCACAAGGAAGTTCCTGGCAATGTTTTAAAAGCAGCTAAAGTAATTCTTATTCAACCTGATAACATTTGGGACCATTGGTCATCTCTTTTCTCTTAGCACATGCCATTTTATTACTATTTTTAATGAAAGGCTTTTCTCTGCTCAGATGCCAAAGGATATTAAGGCCCAGATAAGAGGGCTCAGGATTTAGACCATTTGAAATTTGATTTCTTTTCTCCTTTCTGGCCATGCTGTGCAGCTTATGGGATCTTAGTTCCCTAACCAGGGATTGAATGCTAACCCTCAGCAGGGAAAGTTCAGAATCCTAAGCACTCAACTGCTAGAGAATTCCCTGAAATTTCATTTCTAACACACTTGGTATAAAGTATAAAAGCTCGCAGTGCACTTGCTCTTAAGATCCTAATCAGAAACACCTATCCTGAGGTAGAGTGTCATCAGAATAGTTAAAGTGAAAATTTTGCATTTGGTATTATCTCAATCTTGATTTTAGCTCATACAGATTATTTCATATACAATAAACCATTCATGTCTGTATAAGCCATTTATTTTCTGAAAGAAAAGCAATATAGCAGAAGTGGAACAAGAGCTACTTTTATATGCTGATTATAGGCACTTAAATTCCGATTTCAAATACTAGCAAATCGGTCTAACCCTTTTCCATCTTTTTGTCCTCAGTACCATCTGGGATTGACAGTTCATCCTGAATGAACTCTACCTTCTGGACACCGTGGATGCTGACTCACTTGTGTCTGGATGACTGATAGCCTGACAGACTATATATGACCCACTTTCTCTTAGTCCTTTGTGCCAAATATCATGTTAATAAATCTCTGTTTGTTCAGTGCTGAGTTTTGTTCAAACATTTTGAACAAAAGGTAAAGATTTCCTCATAGGAAGGGTGTGAAAGGCTGATAGCTGCCAAGTGTAGGTCAGAGACCCACCCACCTCACAACAGTCCTACAACTGCCAGAGTTGAATGATTAGCCTGTGACGGCCACACACCCCTGTGGGCTTGTGCCTGGACTTCTGGAATTTTACAAATAGTTACGTGTGTATGTTTATATAACCCTGAACATATCAGTTTCGGTAGAGTTTTATATAAAAGTGATAGATATGTTGTATTTTTTAAAACAAATATTGCTCAGATAAATCAGATATTTATTTTGTCTGAATCACAAATGACAAAGGAAAAAGAACACTGTTCTTTTTCAGGATGAACTGGTCAAATTGACTTATTTTTAAAGTGATACTTGACTATGGCCCGTTAAACTTGACTTGGATTTAATTAAACAGCCTTTGGTAAGTACTAGTATTAGCACATCATTTCCAAAGAAGACTTTTCTTTATTTGACAGTTATATTTCATCCTGGTTGTTAGCAGGCTCTGCGACTGTTACTCTATTGTTTTTCTTGAATTTTTTTTTTTCAGATATATGATGGTATTTTCCAAAGAGCTTAATACCTAGGAACAGGATCCAGAAATCATACTTTAACCAATGATTTCCATTCTGGATTGTAACTCAGCCCATTTGGCATTTTAGGTATAAAAAGAATTCTAACACTGAGCTTTGTAAGGCCCAACAGAAGATAATGATCATTTTCTTCCTAATGTATGTATAGTCCCACCATGTCTTTTCTTCCCCCTTTTCCCATTAATATTCCAGACATGATTTCTCAGTCAAAGTCTATTTCTGGAGTGGCTAATGTTTCTAATGGTGACTCTCCTAGGGAATGTTAAGCATTTTAAGTTATTTATAGCAAGTGGTATGATATTAGAACTAGGCTGGGGCTTGGAAGATTAGTCTACAGGTCACAAACTGCCTGCCTGCACGTGGGTTATAGCTTTTTTTTTTGACCCTCCTTCCTAACTAGGATTTTTTTTTTTTAATTTCATAACTTTTTTTTTTTTGAAGGGAGTCAAAACTGTTTACTTGACAACACAATTAAACAGCTAGTGGTTTAAAAGTCAGTCTAAGTTCAAGATGGCAGATTAGAAGGATGTGTGCACCCATCTCCTCCTGTGAGAGCAAAATATCGAAACTATCTGTTGAACAACCAATGACAGGAGGTTGCTGGAGCCCACCAAAAAAAAACCCCATCTGCTAGTGGTGGAGACTCTCCCACAGTGGCATGGGTTGGCAGTGGCTCACTGCAGGAACCTGGGCACCCATAGCAGCCTCCATAAAACCTGTATAATAAAACATTTAATACTTATATTTGAAAGTTTCTGTACATTGATCTGATCGAAAGGTCAGAAGATTTTCAACACCAGGCTCACTACCTTCATGGATGTGTAGTTGGCTTACACTGAATGGCAGCTATCCATTTTTAATGGAATATACTCCATGCCTTCTCTCATTTCCTTTCAGCACCAAAGGCATTGAGTTTACAAACCCTGCAGCCTTTGTATGTTTGAGCATCATTTTCCTCCTTCAGCATAAACCTTACTGCCTTATTTTAAAACTTAGCACCTTCCAGACATTGCCTTTGTTCATTTATAATTCGATCCTCTAAGTGGCAAGGACTTTTTACCAAGGTGATTCTTTAAAATGCCTTGTTTCTACTTTGTGGCCCTTGACATTTCTCATAAGAGCAACAGCCTTGCCAGAGAAGTTACAGACCTTCTGATCTTAAAAGTAAAACTGAATTAACACCATTTATCAGCTTTTACTTGAAAAAGAAACAAAAAATGAGTTTCAGTGTTTTGGTTTCTTTGTACAGTGATAGCAACTCTAGATGAACCAGTTTGTTAGAAGAGCCCATTTCTGAGGAAATACTTCAGTTCATCTATTTTCAATGCTGAGCCTGTTTTGGGAGAGGGGGATCTTTCTGGCAGCCTTATTAGAAGTATCTTTTCATTGTGTAATCAACATGAAGGATGATATTTCTATGCCAGAGGTCTTACATTTTCCTAATTTCATGGAACATATTGGAGCCAACTGCTGGAATGTTTATTCTAGTGAATAGAAGAGTTGGATTCTTCCCTTGCCTGTTTTCTAAAGTGCTGACTGAAATATGTCTGTTTGTTGGTGGCACTTGAAGAACCTCATAGTAGGTACAGATGGCAGCTTTAAAAATAATTACCCTGAGCCAGTAAAGTGTATATAATACATAGAACAGTGAGTTAGAGTCTAGACTGCAGATAGACTTTCAAACATTCCTGCATCTTTCCCTTCTCCAAACACTAGACTTCACCTTCCAGTCAGAGTTATTTCTCTACTACAGAAAATATCAAGGAGGAGGAAATCATCACCACAGATCATATTTCATGCATTTTAGTGGTGTTTTTTTTTTTTTTTTTTTTACCGTGCATTCTTGTTTTTATCTCAATGGGTACATTTTTTCCCCCTCTGGTTTTCTTTCCCATGCCTGGAGTCAGAATAAATCTGAGGCACAGCAGTTAGGACTTCAACAAGATGGAACTAGTTTTTAGAACCCTAGGGCTTATAGAGGAGCTTGAGGCCTCAGGTGTATTTCACATTTATTATCTTCTTTGTTTCTTGTGTTTTCTGCAGTGTCATGCCAGATTAGCAGTAGCACAAAGGGACTAAATCTTTCCACTCCCACAATATTGCATTTGAAGGGAAAAGGGATTGTTTTAGCAATTTACCTTTGTATTCCTAGAAATACTTTCAAGAAGTATAAAGATGAATACACAAATATTTAATGTTAGACATTTATGTTTATGGTAAATAAATTTCTATATGAGAGTGAGGTGTAGAGTGGTAAACCAAATTTTTTTTTTTTTAATCACTGCGCACCCCCCTTTCAGTGCACAGCCCTGCTGCTCCACAGGGGCCCTCAGGGCAGAACCAAATTTAAATAACAACATGGCCATTCATTTGCCTCTGATGTAATTTTTGCCCATTCTAAAAAGGACTTTGTGAAAGCCTTAATTACCTTGCCCAGTCTGGAGAGAATTAAGCGATGAATACAGCATCATATTTAATATGGAGAAAATTTTTCTATAGCCATTATATAACTCCTAATTTTCAGATTGATTTGTCATAGATTATTTTCTGCCACTAACTAGAAAATAAAAATTTTTTAAGTCAGAAAATCATGTCCTAGGTTCTAAAAGACATCAACAAATACATTTTTAGTTGACTATGATTGTTGACTTGGACGTCAACATCTTAAACAATTGAAGGCTATGAGAATTCTGGCTGAAACTTCTGCAGTATAATTGGCTACATACTGAAAATTCATTCTTCATCAGTACTTTTCAGAAAGCTTCTTATTTTTCTTGTGTGTAACTTCATTTTTTGTACCTATTGAAGAATCGAGGTCTAATGTAATCCTTGTACATAGAGTAGAGAACACCTAGAAACAAAATACATATATCAATAGAGTATTCATGGGAAACAAACACTGCATTTCTTCACTTGTATTTTTTCTAAAACTAACCTACAATTAAAAACAAACACCCTCTATCTTATTAATTTTTGGTTTAAATCATACAAGCGGCTCCAGGAAAAAACAAAACAAAACTCAACTTCGATCCTTGAGTTGGGAAGATTCCCAGAGTAGGAAACAGCAACACACTTGAACCAACTCAGTATTCTCGCCTGGAAAATCCCACGGACAGAGAAGTCTGCTGGGCTATACAGTCCTTGGGGTCACAAAGAGTTGGACGCTAATGAGCACACGTGCACACCACCTCTTAAATGTAGATGTTTCCTGGAGTTCTGATCCCAATGCTTTTCTCACCTCATTCATACCTGTTGTTTCACTTGTAAGCAAGTAGATCTCTCTTCGAGAGTGAGATCCACATAGAGACTATATTAAATGTGACATTTCTACATCCCATATGTAGATGGTCTCCAAAACTTGTATATAAGCAAATATGTTGAGCATGCTCCTCAAAATGTGCATTTATAAACAAAATAAATGCACTATAGTCAGTCAATATACTGATAAATCTTTTTTGTTTTTGGCTTTGGCTGCACAGTGTGGCATGTGTGCTTGGGTGCAAAATCATCTCGGTTGTGTCTGACTCTTTACGACTTTATAGACTGTAGCTTGCTGGGCTCCTCTGGCCATGGGATTCTCCAGGCAAGAATACTAGCGTGGGTTGCCATGCCCTCCTCCAGGGGATCTTCCTGACCCAGGAATCAAACACACATCTCCTGCATTGGCAGGCAGGTCCTTTACCACTAGCACCACCCAGGAAGCCCAGTAAGGCATGCAGGATCTTAGTTCTTCCACCAGGGACAGAACCTATGCCCCCTGAATTGGGAGTGTGGAGTTTTAATCACTGGACTACCAGGGAAGTCCCCCCACAGGCATCTTTCTAAACTGTTATCCTGACTATGTTACTCCCCTGTTTAAACCCTTCGCTGGTTTACTTCATCTCGTTACTCCTCAACTAGCAACCATGAACATCTACAGGAGGAATCTGTTTTATATCAATTTATCTCAGCTGTTACTATGTTTTCCAGGATTCCCTTCTCTGCATGGTGGTGGTGGTAGTTTAGTTGCTAAGTCGTGTCTGACTCTTGTGATCCCATAGACTGTAGCCCGTCAGGATCCTCTGTCCATGGGATTTTATAGGAAGGAATACTTGAGTGGTTTGCCATTTCCTTCTCCAGGAGATCTTCCCCGACCCAGGGACTGAACTCGTGTCTCCTGCACTGCAGGCAGATTCTTTACCAGCTGAGCTGCCAGGGAAGCCTCCTTCTCTGCATAGTTCTGAGTTGGCCTGACCATGAGAGACATTTCACTTGAGATCTGAAGGTGAAAAGTGAAGCAGCACCTGCCAAATACGTTTTGCACTTGTAGGCTTGGTACAGAGGACCAGGTGCTCTTGTAGTTCGTGTGTGTTGTTGTTTATCTGCTGGCTCCCTTTGCTACTGTTGGGCAGCAGTCAGGCCCACAGGTCTTTCAGCTCCTTGTGAATCTCCTCGATTAGCTTTTCTGGCTCCTGGGCCAGATGTGGATAATAGAAGGTGCCAGCTTTTCTTAAAGGTCATGCCATCTAGGTCGGAGTCAACAAGATTCTGACTCAAGTTTCCACTTGTCTTTGTGCGTTCCAGTTCATCCTTGCAGATTCTAGTTTCTTTTTCCTTCCCAACAGCTGCCTTGTTCAGGTGCCAGGATTAGAAATATAACCAACAGCCTAACATGGACTGTTTAACCAGCTCCCCAAATTGCTTAAGGTCATGTCTCTATAATAAATCCCTTTTTCTGTATCACTACTAGTAGTTTTAGAAGGAAATGGCAACCCACTCCAGTATTCTTGCCTGGGAAATTCCATGGAGAGAGGAGCCTGGCTACAGTCCATGAGGTTATGAAAGAGTTGGGCATGACTTAGTGACTAAACAACAAAAACAACTAGTAGTTTCGCTTATCTGGTTGAACAGAATGATACAGAATTTGGTATTAGAAGCTCCCAGAGGAACATAACCCTCACATAACATAACACAACCCAGAGGATTGGCTCTGTGAATTAGTTCTGAGTTATTTGGAGTTGGTTCTCTAATCTGATTAGATTTAAAGGTATTAATGGCCTTTCTCCCCATTTCCAGTGGCTAAGAGTATGCTGGCAATCCATGGCGTACATAGTAAAACATTTAAAAAATTATCACCTTGCAGATACCCTTAACCAGGTGCCTATAGAAAGCAAGGCTTTAGGTGATCAAGTATATACTGCCATAAAACATTTGTTGGAAATAAGAAGTATAATATAGTTGGTTACTTCTACGTGTACTGGAAAATTTGGGAAAACTGTACAATGAGCTCATGGCTTTTTTTTTTTTAAGATGCAATTTATTTTTTTTAATTTAGATATACAAGGTCTCAGTTGCAGCATGTGGGATCTAGTTCCCTGATCAGGGATCAAACCCAAGTCCCTGCATTGGGAGCTTGGAGCCTTAGCCATTGGACCTCCAGGGAAGTCCCTGGGCTCATAGCTTTTACTTCCTAGCTCAGGTTTGCATGAGGGAACTGAAAGCTTTATGACTTTCCAAAAAGAAACTCAATTCCTGTGGCCATGAGATTACTACTTTTGAAAAATATGCACAGAGTTGAATCTTGTGAGTGATTAATCACAACACAAAATGAATTCCCAACCTCACAACACCTCTTATATTAAAGTTTAGGGCATTGCTTTGGAAGGAATGGGATTCTGAAAATTGAAATGGGGACATACGGTCAGATTTCAGTGAAAGTGGGTCCTTGAGCCCTGATATCTTACTGACACTCCTTTGCCAGGAGAAACAGTCCTCTATATCTGTCTGAGAAAGACTGAAACTTGGAGCAAAAAGCAGTCTCCACTAAATGAAGCTGAAATACCAGAACTTCCTTAGCATACTTCTTGGTAGAGTACTGATTCTTCTGACCTGTGGAGTAGGGACTCTTATGATAGGGAAAGCTAACGTAAACCATTCTATATGCATCTATTATCAAAGTAATACTGCATTCCCAGGGTGATGGTACAGCTTGGTGTCATCAGCAATGACTTCAAAGATGCCAGGGCGGTGATTTCCATCACATCTCTGTTCATTTTGCCTCTTTTGCCAGAAGGCAGAGAGATCTTAGAGAATGATAAGGGATTTATAGAAACTTAATCAGGTGATCAGTCTAATTGCAGCCACCATACAGGTGTGGTTTCAGTGCTATAGCAAATCAATATAATTTTTGCTATCTGATTTGCAGCTGTTAATCTGATGGGTTGCCTTTTTCTGTACACCTTTTAGTATAAAAAGACTGTCAGAAGCAGTTTGCTTTCATTTGGCAGGGCCAGTGGTATACTTTCAGAGTTGAGTCTCAGGATTGTGTGAACTTCTTAGCCCTATGCCACAATCTAGTCTGTAGGACCTTGATCATCTCTATTCCACAGGATAGCACTCAGTCCATTACACTGATCTGATCTATCAAGGGGAAATCGCTACTGTACTGTTAGGATAAGGAGGAGCATGTCTGGAATGTATATCTTATGGGGCATTTCTTAGTATTCCCATGTCCTGTGATTAAAGAAGGTGGAAAATTACAGCTAATACAGGAAGGATGATTAATGACCCACATCATTTAAGAATGAAGGTTTGGGTTAACACCCTAGTCAAATAACTTACGAATAGCCAAGGTGCTTTTGGAGGGCAAAGGATGGAAAAATGCCTAGTGGAAAAACATGGTTATAATATGAGCCATGTTTACGTGACCAGTTGCAGAAACAAAGACTGTGATGGTTATGACTATTTATTCCTTATTTTTATATGAATACACATGTATATTCATCAGTTTCTTTCTTTTTATTTTTTTTTACTGTTTGCCACTTTCATTTACCTACCATCTAATATAAAAAGTGTTAACAGTAGTTAACCTTATATCTCAGTATTTAAGTCACAGGATATCAAAAGGGAACATGACTCAGCTCAAAAATGAATCAACATCACCCAAAGGCACTTTGAATCCTCTTGGGGAGGGAGCATGTTTTCGGTTATACAAGGCATGTTTGATTTTGCCATTTGTCTTTATTTGAAGGTAAATGTATTAAGAGATGTATATATGGATGCCAGGTGGACTAGAAGGTGATGGATTTGTATTGTGTCAACTTAGCTAAAATGTAACTAGGTATTCCCGAATTCCTTTCCTTTTGTCAACTACAAACTGGCACTTGCCATCTGCCTCGATAAGTATTAAATCATGTGCTGCTGCTGCAGCTCTTGATTTTCAACCCCCCTTGAAAGGAGTTTAGGGTAGAAAGCAGAAATGAGGCACTCTGTGCTCAGGGAAAAATTGGGAAGGCAGGTCTTCAGATAGTTAGATATTTTCAGGAGCTACTTTATGAGCCCAATTCTTATATCTCCTATCTAGAAACGCACTAAAATCCTTCATAGTGATGACTATTCTTTGTGACCACCAGAAAGCTTACAAGACTAGCAGAAACCTTCTGGAAAAACATGTGCTTAACTCCATGAATTTCCCCTTCACCAAAATCACATACAGAATGATGTCACCCCCACTCCACCCCACCCCAGCCTCTTTGGAGTAGTTTCTCAGAGCTATCTGAGGTGCTGCCTCCCAGGCTGAAATCTTCATTTTTCCCCAAATAAACCTCAACTCGCAAGTGTTATATTGTGCATTTTTTTAAGTCAACACTTTCATTCCCTGAAAAACTGCACAGGAGATATTTAGCATGAGCAGTGGCCCCCCACTCCAGTGTCCTCGCCTGGAGAATCCCAGGGACGGGGGAGCCTGGTGGGCTGCAGTCCATGAGGTCGCTAAGAGTCGATACGACTGAGTGTCTTCACTTTCACTTTTCACTTTCCTGCATTGGAGAAGGAAATGGCAACCCACTCCAGTGTTCTTGCCTGGAGAATCCCAGGGACGGGGGAGCCTGGTGGGCTGCCAGCTATGGGGTCGCACAGGGTGGGACACGACTGAGGCGACTAGCCGCAGCAGCAGCAGAAGGCAGAAGTAAAGCGACAGCCAAGTTCTTCTAGCCGACGAGGCACCGCTGCAGCAGGTTTTGCTTGTCTGCTGGACCACTCCGTTGGCCTGGGGCAGCGATCAGGAGTGCAGCTGCTATGGCTCCTGCTGACTGTCCTTTTTCACTTTCTCTGACTCCTTGGCCCGGTCTGTGTTTAGTTCCCGGAGGAGGGGCATCAGCTTTTCCCATGTCACTCCCGGCATCTACTTTGAAGGCTTAGAAATGGTGAGAACTCCACAAGGATTCCAGAATATCCTGTGTGTTCTAGGTCATCCTTGTAGGTTCCAGATTTTCCTTGCTTTTCTCATTTTTCATCTACCGTTTCTTAATAACTGCTTGCTCTGACCACTTCAGGTCCCAGTTCCTGATACCTAAGCAAGAGCCTTACAATTCCATAAATCCGAATACCTAGAACAAGTCTCTTTATGTTACTACTAGCAGTTCTACAGTCTCAGCAAACACAGATTCATCTCCTACCAGACCAAGCTATGCAGAGCTCCACTGACATGCCATGCTTTTGTGACTTTTCCTCTGCCTAGAGCCCCAACTTCCTTCTCTGCTTAGTTATTTCCTCTGCATTCTTGGCTCACCACGTGGCTTGCATCCTCAGAGAAGCCTCCCCTGGATTCAGCTCTACATGCCCCTCCTTTGTGCTTGTGCTTCCGTAGCAACCTGTGTTATTTTGTGGTAGTACATTCGACTTTATATTGTCTTCTTCTGCTCTTGGTCTCTCTCCCTCAGGAAACTACACTGTTGGAGGGTAGGGAGTTACTTTTTATATTTCTAGACCAGCACACTGCCTTGCACATAGCACATGCGTAGTGTTTGCTGAATGATGAAAACGAGAACACATTACTGTGTAGTAATGTTTCCTGTTGCGTTCTGTTCAAGTATCACATATCACAGCTCATAGTAAGAAGATAATTACCGTAGAATTATGCAAGCCCACACTCATCATCTCATAATCCTAGACCTGCTCAGGCTGAATCTACTTTGTTCTTATTACTGTAGACAAAACAACCTTAGATAATTTAGGTCCCAAAGTAAATTTTTTGTCTATCTGAATTATCTGATTTAGCTGTTGATACAGCCTGAATAAACCAGATAATTTTACACCATTCTTTGGATTTGACTGTGTAAATGTCACTTAATTTATAGACTAATTAAAAAAAAATTGCCTATTGCTCAAGCTGAATAGCTGAGTTACATAGGGTACAAACTATTCACTGCTCCTTTTATTACAGAGGATAATACAAACTATAACCTAGTTATCTGCTGGGTTTCTCCTTTTAAAAAATTGAAGTATATTTCACATATAACATTATGATGTACAACATAATGATTCTGTATTTGTATGAACTGTGAAATGATCATCACAATAAGCCTAGTTAACATTTATCACCAGATATAGTTACAGACATGACTGAAGCGACTTAGCAGCAGCAGCAGCAGCAGCAGCATAGTTACAGAATTTTTTCTTTTGATAAGAACTTTCAAGATCTGCTCTCTTAGAAACCTTCAAATATGCAACACAGCATTATTAACTATAGTCATCATGCTATACATTATATCCCCATGACTTATGTATTTTATAACTGTAATTTTGTACCTTTGCCTACTGAGGTTTGTTTTTTTTTTCAGTGCTTAAAATACCAAGCCTATAACTTGGCAGCAACCTCAACCAAGTGAAGATCGCTGCCTTTCTTTCCAATCCTCCTCCATTAATCATCTTGATCCAATATTCATGAATGAATAAACAAAAATACACTCTAATCTGAATGAATGAATAAAGAAAATACTCTCAAAGATGGTTTAATCATATACAAATTAAGTCGGTTACCTAGAGTCACAGCTCCTACAACAAATCCTTGGGCAGCAACTCTCATGTGAATAAGATGAATGGACATTTTCTGATCTCTTCTGTATTTTAACTTGTAAAGACCATAGGACACCACAGTCACAAAGCCTGCTATCCCTGTAAATTAAAAAAGTAGAGATTATATAAATAGCAGGCTAAAATTTCCCAAGAACTTAGAGATTTGAATAAAGGGCTGCCCAAGGGATCAGTACATGGAAGATAAGCAAGCAAAACACCAAAAAATACTTCATTAATGATTCAGTATTTGCAGTTTGGACTCTCAGAAAAAATTGAATTATATAGTATAGATACTTGTCTAGTAGTTTTCCTAGGTATGGTTTCAAATTTGTAAGCAGTAAGACTTTTATTTGGGGCAAGCTGTTTAACCAGTGAGTGAACCAACCAAAATCTCAGCACTCATAGCTTTTGGGTGTTTGGCTTTATTCGTCTCTACTTTTTATTAAGAAAAAAAGTTAAA
>SJYC01090600.1:0-42858 GCA_006408675.1 Madoqua kirkii | reverse complement strand
AACCTTCCCAACCCAGGATCGAACCTAGGTCTCCTGCATTGCAGGCAGACTCTTTAACCTCTGGGCCACCAGGGAAGCCCCTAAAATCAAGAATACTTCAATTAAAAAAAAATACTGCATTTATGCATCACTTGAAAATTTACTACAAAATTGTATTTGTAAATCCCAAGAGAGAAGGAATATGAAATAGCAATTTATGGGAGACCAAACCAAACAGCTTGCAATTAAAAGAAAAATGGTAAACTCACTAGTATCCAGGGAAATGTGATAATGTGATAGGGCTAATATTCATTAGTTGAAGAAAAATAAAAGACCAATAACTACCTTTGATGCAGTGATATGAGCAGAGAGTTACTGACGGAAGTGTGGAATGTTCTATCACTTTGCACAGCAGTTTAAACACTACTCAGATCTACTTCTGTCCTTCCTATCTATCTGGTGTTGACAATCTTGCTCCTGGGATTGCATGCCATTGAGGTGGGAAAAACATGTGTTTGGATGCATCCCGAAGGAGATGAACTCTCTGTGAATTAATCTTCACAAAACACTGGATGTGTGCTAAGTCACGGTGGAGTATGCCATAAAATGAAACAGGACCACACGAGCTGACCTGAAATGATCTCACGATGTGTTTTCCCAAAGAGAAAGCGAGATGGAGAAAACTATATAAACCGTATCCCTTTTCTGAAGGAAACCATGATCAACCTTGTATATATTTATGTTACACGTATATGGGGCTTCCCAGGCGGTGCTAGGAGTAAGGAGGCAGTGCACGAACAAGTTTGCCAATGTAGGAGACGTAAGCCACGCGGGTTCCCTCTCTGATCAGGAAGAGCCGCTGGAGGAGGGCGTGACAACCCACTCCAGTATTCTCGCCTGGAGAATCCCTGGTCAGAGGAGGCTGGTGGGCTACAGTCCATGGGGTCGCAAAGAGCTGGACACGACAGAGGCAATTCAGCATGTATGAATATGCACATGTATATTCCTACATGATTGTATGATATGAAAACAGCATGGAAGTGTGCGTAAGAAGTAGTTAATATCCTACAACTTATAGGGAAGGAAAACAAGGAGGAAATAAGTGGGGGGAAAAATGGAGAAAAACACAGTAAGAAAAGCATAACACATATAATTCTACTTCTGTGTTGATGTGAAGCCATATTTATCAACATTTATGGAATCTTAAAGAAAATTAATAAAAAGAAAGAGAAGAAGCCAGGAAAGATGTCTATACTGTGAATACCATAAAAAAGGGTGAAACGTTTTGAGCGTTTTATTTTTATCTTAAAGGCTCTGTGTCACATATAGGCGGTTATTTACTTTTGGTCACAATGGTGGCAGAAATACCTTTAAAATACTACATCTCCTTCTATAAAGGAGATTAGCATGTTCTGGGGCTTTGTTAAAATTCCCTGTTTGGAATTCATACCGTAGGAATAGACCTGAAGAATGCTTGCCGTCCAGACCCATTAAAAATGGGAGATGGCAAGCTGAAGGATATTTCTCAGAAATACAACAAACTGGTGGATACAACAAAAAAGAATCTAACCCCCAGGCAACGAGAACACACTAGTGGTTACCAGCAGGCATGGGAGAAGGGCTGAGAAAGGTAAAATAGGGTTGGGCGAGCAAAAGGCACAAACTATTGGATGGAAGCGATTCAAGGGTGTGTTGGAAAACATGAGGAAACAGCCAATGTTTATAACTGCAAAAGGAGAGTAATCTTTAAAAATTGTATTTTGTAAAAATAGTATTTAAAAATATTTTGGCCCAATTTATTTATTTATTTATTTTTACTTGTTTGGCATGTAGGATCTTAAATTGAAAAAAAAAGAAAAAAAAAAAAACCCCAGCAAAACATTTTCTTGGATTCTTTCATTCAAGAAATGGTCAAGAACACACTGTTGCTGGTCTTAGTTACCTTCGTTCGGGGAGCAAGCAGGCACATAGACTGCTTCTTTACAAGAGTTGAAAGGAGTCAGAAGGTTATTAAGCCTCTTAAGAATGGAAGGAAATAAGCTTTTCAGAAGAACCAGATGGAATTCTAATCTGAAACCACACTGGCAGCTGGGCCCCCAAGGGCATGGAAGTTTGTCTCTCCCATTTGAAATATGTTCCTGTTTCTCTTAGCTCTGATTATTTGTCTGTTAAAAAACTGTAGCATTATTTCCTTACCAGCATCAGCCGGACTTGCATCCCGGGTCTGGGTCTGCTGGCGTCTTACCTCTGAGTTGTCATCGCATATGCTGTTTTAGTAAACTGCCTTCGTTTGACTGTTCAGCAAGTGTCTTTAGAGCGCCTTCCTCGGGCTAGACACTGTGCTCGATACGCTGATACTGTTACTTCAGTATATCTCCTCTCGGGAAAAACTTCAAGACGTCCCTGCCTACCTTTGTGATATTTACGGCTTCCTATAAAGCGTTCCTACAGTAGCTGTGCTAGAGAAACTGCTGCTCGTTGAACAGTAGTGGGGTGCCTTACGCCGCATTCTGTGCAACAATAAATACTATAGAAAGGTTCTAGTGCATGTGATGGTATCTGGCCAGCTTACCCATAATAACTCTGACTTCATTGTGGAAGAAGGGCCTTCTCTGCAAGGCATAAAATCCAATTGATTTTTATGAAATAAGATGCTATGAAGAAGAAATGCATTAAGTGTACCGTATCACAATAATTCCACTTTGTAAGCTAAACGGCTTTAGGAACATTGTTGAAAATGCTGTCACTATTCTGAGCATACATAAAGGAGCGAGATAAGGCCAATAATTTAAAAGTCAGTGCTACTCCTGTTCAAAGATTTCTTTCCTCAATTAATAAAGCATTTTCTCCTCTGTGTCAGTTAAAAATAAAATCCAAAATGGCTTTATATGATATGATCAGACAAAGAGCAATACGTAAGTTATGTTGAGTCTACAAAGTTCCTTTATTGAATTCTGGGCTTGCTGCTCTCTGACTTCAATTGGAGACACCTTATAGAATCTGTTATGTGTGTTTTAAATGATACAGTAATGCTTGGGCTGCATTTATCAAACTGCTTTAAAGTTAGTTTATCTCAAGAAGCCTGGTTAGTTAAATTTTGTAAACATTTCTAAAAGAATGGGATATGAATGGATATGAATGCAGAAAAGCAAGACTTCTGATTGCTGGGACAGAAATGTAGCTCTTATATCAGACAGTAAGCTGCAGAGAGCTTGGTTGAGTAGATAAAGGCCTGCGGCGCTGGTTCTTAATCTTGTTTCTGCCCTACACACTTGAAGAACATAGCAAACTCCAGTAAATAACAGGGACGTGCTGAGAGTGATCCTGCGGATTGGGGGAGCACACTGAACTGACCGGCCAGCCCGCCAACCAGCCCCGTGGAGGAGCTGATGGGCAGATGCTCTTCTGGCAGACATATCTGGATGTAGCTAAAACTGTGAGGACAGTTCTTGAACCCAGCAATTCTTAATTCTTATTTCTGGTGATCCTCAGTGAAGTGATATATTGTTTTCGAGGCTGGCATCCAGGTATTCAGTAAATATACAATTAAATCAAACAAGGAATGGGAGATGCTTTTTAATATCCCTTATTTTCCATTATGGAAAAGCAGTATTTACTGCCTTGTCATTTAACATTTCCATGCTAAATGGAACTTCTCACAGTGTTTTATATAAGCTATCTGGAAATATCTAAAAAATAAGCAGATATGGTAATTATGCGCCTTATGTATCCACTTCAGATACACAAGGGCCTCCCTGGTGGCTCAGCTGGCCAAGAATCCGCCTGCAGTGCGGGAGACCTGGGTGCAGTCCCTGGGTTGGGAAGACCCCATGCAGGAGGGCCTGGCAACCGAGTCCAGTATTCCTGCCTGGAGAATCCCCAGGGACAGAGGAGCCTGGCAGGCTACAGTCCATGGGGTCGAAAGAGTCAGACATGACCGAGCAACTAAGCACAGCCCAGCCACTTCTGAAAATTTCTCTCCTTACAGTAAGCCCCTTATGTATCTATCACAGAAAAGTCCAGAGCAGATCCTTTTAGAGCTATTAAAAAAAAGAGAGACACCGCGTGACCATTATTTGTGTTTTTACACTATGACACATTCGGCTATTAAGAAGAATAAATTATATTTAAACTAATTCACAGAGGTTTCCTCAAGACATTTTCAAGGAGAAAAAGCATTAACAAAGAAATATCTGACAAGTTTTGTGAAAAGAACAGTTACAAAATCTTCACGTATCACTGCAGATGATTAAATACTGGGAAAAAGAAAAGATAAACAAATTACTAATTCCAATACTTTGGCCACCTCACTCGAAGAGTTGACTCGTTGGAAAAGACCCTGATGCTGGGAGGGATCGGGGACAGGAGGAGAAGGGGATGACAGAGGATGAGATGGCTGGATGGCATCATGGACTTGATTGACAGGAGTTTGGGTGAACTCCGGGAGTTGGTGCTGGACAGGGAGGCCTGGCGTGCTGCGATTCATGGGGTCGCAAAGAGTCAGATACAACTGAGCGACTGAACTGAACTGAACTGAATACGAATTACTGATGGCCAGCATGGAGGGACAGTCATGTGGCTGGCTATAGGTTAGAGGTTAAGGAAGAATAAAAATTAATGATAAAAAGAAAGCCTCTATGTGCTTTCTTCTATGTATGCAAAATTCTTTGTTTCCTCTCCTACCTGCCTACCTATTACCTAACATGTACAAAGCCCTACAAGAAAGCTGAGTCACCAGAATGTTAGCGATGGTTATCACAGAATGACCCCAGTACCGTATATAATTTACTTGTTTTCACTTTTATGTATTGTTTGACCTCTTTACATTGTTTGCATTATGTGGACTTTTTTTAAGCACTTCAGTTTTTACGTTTAATTGATTTATTTATTTCTTTTTTAATTTATTTTTTAATTGGAGGAAAATTGCTTTATAGAAATGAAAATGTTATAAAAAAACTTTTTAATTATAAAAATAAAAATGGCTTTATAATGCTGTGTTGGTTTGTGCCTCACAACAGTGCCAACCAGCCGTAGTCACACATGGAGCACCCCCCTCACAGGCTGCCTCCCTTCCAGGTCGGCACAGAAGGCCAGGCTGGGTTCCCTGCGCTAAACAGCAGCTTCTCCGCAGCTCTCTGTTTTATACACGATAGCTCACATGTGTCGCTGATCCTTTCTCTGTTTGTCCCATTCTCTCCTTCCCCCACTGTGTCCACAAGTCCATTCTAGACGACTGCATTTCCATTCCTTCCCTGCAAATAGGTTCACCAAAACCATTTTTCTAGATTCCATATATATGCATGAATATATGGTATTTGCTTTTCTCCTTTCTGAATTACGTCACTCTGCATAACAGGGTCTAGATTTATCCACTTTACTAGGACTGAACCAAGGGAAAGTATCGTAAGTATTCATTCTGAAAATTAAATGCTTAGCTTCTTGGCTTTCAGAGATAAGAAAAATGTCCAAATTGCTGGCAAATCAAACAAAGAACTAAACTGATCAACCTACCTATTAACTAACTAGTTTAAAAGAAACAAGCATGCTCATCTGTAAGAAATATTTGGTTTGAAAATGTTTTTCCCATCTTATGTTGGTCTAATTTTTTCTTTGAAGGTCAAATTTTTTTTTAAATGTTAAAGAGGCAGAAGTAACTAAAAAGAATAGCTTAAGCTATTTCTTAAAACTTGTTCTCAACACAGTAGGAAGGGTCAGGTCAACTGTATTTATAATTCTCTTTCCCTAGATTTGAAGCTGAGGGAAGAAATTTGCTCTCTCTCCTTAAAAATCTCTTGAGGAAGCCCCGGTAAGCCACCTTGCAACACATGCATGCCTGCTAAGTGGCTGCCATTGTGTCCGGCTCTTTGTGACCTATGGACTGTGGCCCACCAGGCTCCTCTGTCCAGGGAGTTCTCCAGGCAAGAATATAGCAGTGGGTTGCCATTCCCTTCTCCTGAATGAATAGTAATAAATGAAGTAATACATACTGAACACTTCCATCAGTACCCCATGCTCAGTCGTGTCTGACTTTTTGTGATCCCGTGAACTGTAGCCCATCAAGCTCCTCTGTCCATGGGATTTTCCAGGCAAGAGTACTTGAGTGGGTTGCCATTTCCTTTTTACTGTGGCATATAGTCCCATTTTATTCAATCTTTCTTCACTGATGAACATTCAGTTTTCTTCTAGTAAGGGAGAGTTTTCTCTTTAGCTTTGCTGGACTGAATTTCATGGATGGAGGAGGCTGGCAGGGTATAGTCCATGGGTTCACAGAGTCAGACATAGTGCGTGTGCACACACACACACACACACATCACGTATCACTGCAGATGATTAAATACTGGGAAAAAGAAAAGATAAACAAATTACTAATTCCAATACTTTGGCCACCTCACTTGAAGTGTTGACTCGTTGGAAAAGACCCTGATGCTGGGAGGGATCGGGGACAGGAGGAGAAGGGGATGACAGAGGATGAGATGGCTGGATGGCATCATGGACTTGATTGACAGGAGTTTGGGTGAACTCCGGGAGTTGGTGCTGGACAGGGAGGCCTGGCATGCTGCGATTCATGGGGTCGCAAAGAGTCAGATACAACTGAGCGACTGAACTGAACTGAACTGAATATGAATTACTGATGGCCAGCATGGAGGGACAGTCATGTGGCTGGCTATAGGTTAGAGGTTAAGGAAGAATAAAAATTAATGATAAAAAGAAAGCCTCTATGTGCTTTCTTCTATGTATGCAAAATTCTTTGTTTCCTCTCCTACCTGCCTACCTATTACCTAACATGTACAAAGCCCTACAAGAAAGCTGAGTCACCAGAATGTTAGCGATGGTTATCACAGAATGACCCCAGTACCGTATATAATTTACTTGTTTTCACTTTTATGTATTGTTTGACCTCTTTACATTGTTTGCATTATGTGGACTTTTTTTAAGCACTTCAGTTTTTACGTTTAATTGATTTATTTATTTCTTTTTTAATTTATTTTTTAATTGGAGGAAAATTGCTTTATAGAAATGAAAATGTTATAAAAAAACTTTTTAATTATAAAAATAAAAATGGCTTTATAATGCTGTGTTGGTTTGTGCCTCACAACAGTGCCAACCAGCCGTAGTCACACATGGAGCACCCCCCTCACAGGCTGCCTCCCTTCCAGGTCGGCACAGAGGGCCAGGCTGGGTTCCCTGCGCTAAACAGCAGCTTCTCCGCAGCTCTCTGTTTTATACACGATAGCTCACATGTGTCGCTGATCCTTTCTCTGTTTGTCCCATTCTCTCCTTCCCCCACTGTGTCCACAAGTCCATTCTAGATGACTGCATTTCCATTCCTTCCCTGCAAATAGGTTCACCAAAACCATTTTTCTAGATTCCATATATATGCATGAATATATGGTATTTGCTTTTCTCCTTTCTGAATTACGTCACTCTGCATAACAGGGTCTAGATTTATCCACTTTACTAGGACTGAACCAAGGGAAAGTATCGTAAGTATTCATTCTGAAAATTAAATGCTTAGCTTCTTGGCTTTCAGAGATAAGAAAAATGTCCAAATTGCTGGCAAATCAAACAAAGAACTAAACTGTCAATCTACCAATTAACTAACTAGTTTAAAAGAAACAAGCATGCTCATCTGTAAGAAATATTTGGTTTGAAAATGTTTTTCCCATCTTATGTTGGTCTAATTTTTTCTTTGAAGGTCAAATTTTTTTTTAAATGTTAAAGAGGCAGAAGTAACTAAAAAGAATAGCTTAAGCTATTTCTTAAAACTTGTTCTCAACACAGTAGGAAGGGTCAGGTCAACTGTATTTATAATTCTCTTTCCCTAGATTTGAAGCTGAGGGAAGAAATTTGCTCTCTCTCCTTAAAAATCTCTTGAGGAAGCCCCGGTAAGCCACCTTGCAACACATGCATGCCTGCTAAGTGGCTGCCATTGTGTCCGGCTCTTTGTGACCTATGGACTGTGGCCCACCAGGCTCCTCTGTCCAGGGAGTTCTCCAGGCAAGAATATAGCAGTGGGTTGCCATTCCCTTCTCCTGAATGAATAGTAATAAATGAAGTAATACATACTGAACACTTCCATCAGTACCCCATGCTCAGTCGTGTCTGACTTTTTGTGATCCCGTGAACTGTAGCCCATCAAGCTCCTCTGTCCATGGGATTTTCCAGGCAAGAGTACTTGAGTGGGTTGCCATTTCCTTTTTACTGTGGCATATAGTCCCATTTTATTCAATCTTTCTTCACTGATGAACATTCAGTTTTCTTCTAGTAAGGGAGAGTTTTCTCTTTAGCTTTGCTGGACTGAATTTCATGGATGGAGGAGGCTGGCAGGGTATAGTCCATGGGTTCACAGAGTCAGACATAGTGCGTGTGCACACACACACACACACACGCACACACAGAAGAAATGAGTATCTTAGTTAAGTTGATGAGATTGTTTGAAAGCTCTGACTCAGACCCACCACCCAATTTAGGCCCCTTCAAGCAATATGAAGACAGCACCACAGCAGGCACAGAATTCCCTAGATACTAAAATCAAACAGGATGCATTTCAAATCTCTGTGCCACCTCTCATGAGCTGTGAACTTGGTAAGTCTAAGTAAGTAAACCAAAACTAAGTCTTGGGAAACAAATTCTTTCTAGAGATTTTGCTTCTTCAGCTATCAAGTGGGCACAGCAACTCTTACTTTCAGAGATGTAGAAAGCCTCAAGGACCTATATCTACAAGCATGCAGCCCAGTGCCAGGATGGTACTTCATAATCACTCGATAAATAATAACCACTACCGTGATTACTGTTATATATATCTGTATATTTTCAGAATGTGTTCGTGTCACGAGAAATGATTGCTTCTATGTGTACGTGTATAAGTATTATTTATATCAAAGGGAGAAGTATCCTTTTTTTTATTTTTTAGCTACTTAAGTTCTAGCCATCATAATATATAAATACAATATTGTATTTTCCATGAACTGGGGGAAGTGGAGAAAACAGAACTGTTCAGGAATATGAAATAATTTTATTTAAATGTCTTCTCTATCTTTATGCTGTGTACTCTTAGCTGAATCTTGCTTTCCCTTTTAACAAGAATCCATCATGATGCTCTTGAACACTAAATCCTTAATCATCTCTTGCATAGCCAAGAAAATGCTTATTCTTGCCAAATGCACTGTTTACTGAAAAGATGCCAACACTTACCACTGAAAAGACAACATACCTGGAGAAGTAAAATGAAACACAGAATTAATCTTGTGTATATTAAATACGTTTCTGGAAGCCATTTAATTTGTGTGGGAGACCTGGGTTCAATCCCTGGGTTGGGAAGATCCCCCCTGGAGAAGGGAAATGCTGCCCACTATGGTATCAGACATGACTGAGTGACTTTTGTTTCACTTTGGAACCTTAGAATTCTTAAATTCAGACACTGCATAAGAGGAATTGTCTTCCCCACTAAGCTACACTTGTTTAACACTTCCATTTTTTTTTTCTGTAGAAATAATCACTAAAACAAACAACAGTTTAAGGTGGTTCTCAAATTTCTTGAAAAGTATCAGCAAAAACAAATTATTTCTTATGTAAGAAGAAATGTCTCAATTAAAGTACTTGAGATAACATAATTTTTCTTTAAAAGAATTCCCATTTATTTAGATGAAAATGAAGCGCAAGAAAATAACCAAGAGAGACAAATATCACTGACGGTCTCATTAAGCAAACACGTTTTCTCCTGTTCTCATTTTTCCCAAGGTTAAATTTTTTGTTTTCATAGTTGTGATCCTACAGCATGTTGTTTGTAACCTGTGTGAAAAAATTTTATGAAGTAGTTAATTAAAACAGACATGGCATTAACTCAGAGACTTTATACTTCCTCTATCCTTTGTGGGCCAATATCCTGTTTTCTGTTAGGGTTCAAAAAACAGTGAGTTTAAAAAAATCACATAGTCAGATGGGAAAATAATTTACCCATAGCATATAAACTAATTTGATCTTTTCTCTGTAAATTTGGCAACCGCTCGTGAAACTGTGTTGGATGTTGAATTTGATTAATAACCATATTCAGGATCGCATATTTTATGTAGGAAATTTCCCATCATCAAGCTTTTAGAGAAGATTAAAGAACTACCGTGTTAAATCTGTTTATTCTGTGGCAAGGAGAAAGGTTACAAGTGGAAAAATGTCCAGGTTAATTCTCTCTGGTGTGGCTGCGTTTCATCAGCCATCCTGTAATGAAGCATTTGGGCATTGTCACTGGTAGGCATTAATTGCCAGGAAATACATATTTAAATAGCTCACATTTTAGAGCACTTTAGTGATCACAGGATTTTAAACAGTATCTATTTTAGATTAAGATGTCAGAAGTATCAAAACTTGTGAAGTGTGATATGAAATAGTCCATCTGCTAGACGGGAATAATCTCAATAGAAGGCCATTACATAATCATCACTGTTTCCCTCACACTTGAGTGAGAGTTCTTAATATTCAATTAAGAAGCCTGGTTACAAGGCTCAGATGCCGATCCAAATCTCAAAGAAAGCTGAATTTGTTTGACCCTTATAACCTGCTTTTATTTTATTTGAATTTTTGACTCACCCAGTTCCTGCTACAACCAGGGAATTTAATCTACATTTATTATTATTATTATACCATTATCAACTATTGAGAGATGGACAGGTATCATAAAAGCTAAGTTTCTTCAGGATATTGATTTTTTTTAAAGGGAAATAAGTTCAGAGAACCTTTGACCTACAGTCCATCTTTTTTATTCGCTAACATAAACAGGAACTATCCATAAATGCAAGGGATTAAGAGACACAGGAGACTAGATTATATATTTTAAACTCTGGAGACCTGATCGAATGCTTCAGTGTAAAACTGCATTAACTTTTTGACACTTTCCTTCAAAGACATCTAAGTTACATGGCTTTGTTTTTCAACTCTGTAGGTACTTAGCAGTACAGGTTTTGAGGTTCTGAGTGAAGCACTCTTACATTTTACCAAGAAGAGGATATTTACCCCGTTCTCCTCATTTTCACTCTGTAGTTCCTTCATAAAGCTCTTCCCCGAAAGACTCTGCTGAGAGCGCTACTCAGCTGTTCTGCCTCAGCCCTTATGCTGGAGCAGTTCCTGAGACATCTACCAACCATGGTTTCTACTGGATCAGTGTGGTTCTTCAGAGTGAATTCTACACAAAGCTTTTTCCCAATCTATTCATACACTGCCAGTAGTTAAAAGTGTACTACATGTGCCAAGCTTAGATAAAGAGAGAGTGTATCCATTACTGCTCAAGTACTTTTTTCTTTGCCTCATCTGTTATCCGCCTCGTCGTTTAACATGGAAAAGAGTATTCCTCACATTTGTACTGATTTACATTTATTCACTTAGTGGATACATGTAGAGAAAATATTATGATCAGTTATGAGAATTTTGGATCAAACAAAAGAACAAAGTGAACTCTTTCAAATCATTTTACTCAGAGTATTATATGGAGCTAATTTGTTTTTCTCTTTCTTGCCCTGTTTCATCTCCCTCTCTTATTTCTCTTTTAATATTAGATATTTTTATAAATCACTATCAGTACAAGTGCCATTTTAAAGTGTTAGTACGTGGTTGCAAAATTTTCAGCTTCATTTAAACATATCATTTTGAAATTTCAACACCACCTTCTACACACTGAAATATATTTTTCTTCAAGTGAAAGAAAATTTCTCTAGGCACAATAAAAGGTCTATTTTTATAATATGTTCCATTTTACTTTTGATTTTTCAGTTACTTTTTGCTATTAAAATCATCCCTTGGTGAGGTTCTTTATGCCTAAATTTTCACGCAGGCTTTAAACTTGTGATCACATCATGGAATGCTTATCTAGATTCTCCTCAGCCTTTTTTCCTTTGTCTAAAGTCCTTGTGGGTGTTGAAATCGCTGGAAGCAGAAAAGTGTTTGAGCACCTTCTGTTTGCCAAGCAGTAAGCACCAGGAAGAACAAAGAAAAGCCATGGCTACATGACTTCTAAATTTAATCCACAGATACAGACTGCCAAAAGTGGCACCACCGGCCTACTGGAAGCACTGATCCTCTTTTGATGGGCAAATTTGTTGATAGTATTTAATATAAACCCTGGGAAGACCAAAAGAACCCTTTCAGTAATTGGGTGGACTAAAGTTTTATGTGATCAGAGACCATGCTTCTGTTAAACAGACTAAAGCCACAAGGTCCAATGAATTCTCCAGCCTCTATACATCGTCCTAAGGTAAGATGGAGAAGGCAATGGCACCCCACTCCAGTACTCTTGCCTGGAAAATCCCATGGATGGAGGAGCCTGGTGGGCTGCAGTCCATGGGGTTGCTAGGAGTCGGACACGACTGAGCGACATCACTTTCACTTTTCACTTTCATGCATTGGAGAAGGAAATGGCACCCCACTCCAGTGTTCTTGCCTGGAGAATCCCAGGGACGGGGGAGCCTGGTGGGCTGCCGTCTATGGGGTCGCACAGGGTTGGACACGACTGAAGCGACTTAGCAACCTAGCAGCAAGGTAAGATGGGGGCTCTCTGCCTCTCTAACACGGTGCGATTCTACTATATGCCGAACTCCACAACTGCGTCTCTCTTAGGCGAGGTATGGTGTTCACATTTAAAGCTTTGTATATGCTGTTCCTCCAACTTTTCCCCATTATTTCCACATGCCCTTTCAGTGGTTTCTATCCTACATTGTAACATATCAGTCAACACTTGATTTTTATAGTAGCTGCTTTGTGGACCTAGTTTTCCCCTTTTCTGATTCAGTTTCAAAAAGAAAGTACAAGATTCAATTTTGTTGATGAGGTTCGAGATAAGTGAAATGGACAGACATAAAAGGAGCTAAATTAATACAGTGTACGCATTCTTTCTTAATATCTCCCGGGGTTTTTCTCTGCATCTTTGTTTTGTCGTTAAGAGAAAACCTGTAAGACTGTTCATTTTTACCATTATATTGACATTTTTTATTTTTCCTAGATATCTATTTCAGGTAAAATATTCAGCATTGTAGTATGTTACGTGGATATGAAAGTGTTAGCTTGGCTCTGACAAAGCTGTCAAAAATATAGCACAGTGTTTAGAATCATCTGTTTTTCTCATCTTTCAAAAGGAAAAGACAATATAAACATGATCCCTTAAAAAAAAAAAAAGGACCTCATAAAATTAAAAAAAAAAGTCTAAGTAATGATATCATCACCATTTGCATTTAATTTTGACACCTACCTCCTCGCTGTGATGTCTGATTTCAAAATGATTTTAAAAACATTCTGGGGTGATTATTTAGAATATCAATATGGCTATGTTTGCAAGTGGTCTCATTTATCAGACTGTTTACAGATGTTTTAGTAGAGTATTCAAAATTCTAAGTACGATTTAGAAATCCCCAGGAGAATATTTAGGTGCTATTTGACAATTTACCAAAGAAAGAGCAAATCTTACTTAAAATAGCTGCCCACCATCATGTTTCAATATTGTGAACAAAAGAGCTAAACAAAAGTTATTTGGCAAAATGTTCTCTGTATATGTTTTATGAATTATTCTTGGTATTTCAGCATAACTATCAAACAAGGAAAATTTATCAGGAACTATGTATCTGCATGCATACATATGGATATTATGTCTTTCTTTACAGAGAAAAAAAACCATATATTTATATGTTTTTGATTTTTTCCCACGTAATATAGTGGGATGAGCATCTCTTTGTGCATAGTTTTGCCATATAAGAAATCCAGAAGATAGTAGAACCTTGGTATGCTAACACTGATTAAAAGAAAAAGAATGATAGAGGGAAGAAAAAGACTATATACACCTCATTAATCATTAAGCCAGACTAGATAATGGTATTTAACAGTTATCTCCTTTAATGCTGAAAAAAAAATGTTGAATTTCTGTTTAGTGATATCTGGCCTGTTTTAGAGACATCAGCATGGCTAACAAATTCCCTTTTAGTCAGTGCTTAAAGAAGATGGCTGTGTTTAGTCAAGGGAAAAGAAGGAATGCCCCTAATCTGACACTTTCTATATAGGTTATTCTTAAAAATGTTGCAGCTGTTCTTAGTTTTCCATAGAACAATGGAGACACTCCTACGGTTGCTTCCCACAGGAAATTATTCCCCAGAGACTGCACTTGAGGAGAATAAGTGAAACTCCTCAGCTAAAGTTCATGTAGCTGCTTTCAAGTAAGACATGAGCTGTGTGAACCAGGGAAACAGATTAACATTCAGTCTTAAAATCTATATTTAAAAATGCAAATAGTGTAATAAAGTGCTTATTCAAAATTGAATGGTTTGGGAGAGAAATAATATATACTCAATATACAGGAGTTGTTTAAGTTTCCGATTTTCTTTTAAAAAGTCACAGAGCCAACTTCTACAGGCAATTGCCAATTTAAAAGCTGTGCTTTCTGGCATGATTAGATTTATCTTCTGAAATGCAGCTTCTAAGAAAAGACTCTTCTGCTTAAAAGGAGCTAACCTTAAAACTTTGTGAATTTTAGAATGACATATGTTCAAAGTGTCATATGATTGATGGATGTTTTGTATTGCAGGAGAATAGCTGTACACCTTTTGTGATTAAAAATAGTTGGCGGCTTCAGTCTGAGTTTTGGTGACTCTGTGGTTGAGTAGGATCGGGATGCGGTGTTAACAGGTGAGATGAGAGGCACTAGGGGGTGTTGGTGGACCAGATGGGAAATGCCCCACTTGGATGACATGGGAAGTACGGGGAGTGGCCCGACACATAGGAACGGGAAACACATGGAGTTTGCCTTTGTCTTCCTGATCCTGCTTGAAGTGAATACAGATACCTGTTCAGAAAACTGAGGCTGCTTCTTGAGCCACGAGCTCCCTAGGCACACCAGATCTTGGTGGCAGAAACGGTAATTATAGGCTTCTACAAGAGAAAAAGTAGTGGATACTAATTTGAATACTAACAGAATGGAAATGGGTGTTGGTTTCATTAGGGCTAACACTTCTTACTGTAGAAGTATTTAATGACTGATTATCAGTTATGGAATGAGATAACGAAAACGGGCATATACCTTTAACTGTCCAGTCATTTTGCTGAGAAGCTGAAATAATCCTCCGGTGACTATATCTGTTGTAAGTCACTCTGTTAAATCAGCTGCTTTCACCAACTGTGACACTATTCTGGAGTTTAGAGGAAAAGGCCTTGCTTTGCCTGAGGCCACGCTTCTTTTCTTTTTGCTTAATGCGGAGATGAGAGAAAAGATGGAAATCTCAGGTGAAGCCTCCAGGAGAAAATGCCCTTGTGCATTACAACTTATTTTTCTGGTCTCAGAGAATCGAAAATAGATTAGTCTTGGTGTCTTCCTGATTTTGGCTTGGTTGGCCAGCTCCTTGTGAGCAAGGGGGCTGCATTAGACTCTGAATTGAAGCATTTATGCTGCAAAACACAGTTGTCTCTATGAACAATTTGCTAAGCTGTTTAAAATCACAAAAGAAGAAAAGGACATAAAATGTACCATTAAGTCATTCCATGAGATTTACAAAGGCTTTAATGAGATAGGGATGGATGAAAAAGCCTTTTTTGATTCATTAAAGATATCCATCTGATTAAAAGAGATTTTCATCACCTTATCAGCTAATCCAATAAATTGACTATCCATTTCAAAATGACTCCAATTGGATTCATGTCCATCAGAAGGATTTTCTGAAAAGCCCAGCATATTGTATGAAATTCAAAATTATTACCAAATTGCCACTGGAAAAAAATGTACTAGATCCTGATAAATCTAGAGGCTTAGGGAAAAAGTGCCCGGAGCTGGAAGGTTACCACAAATCAAAGTTCAGGTTGCACAGTTCTCTTTTTGATTATTATTTATCAGTTGAAAAAAAATTACCAAATCAGTTTTTTTTTTTTTTTGGTGGTCAAAGTAGAAGTGTTTTATAAGGAGGTTATTTGGTATGTTTCTTGCTAACCCCCTAAAGACCTTCAAAAAACTAACACGGCTTCGTATATCTGGAAAATATTTTAAAATGCCATAGCAATGAGATAGCTAATGCATGGGACCAGCTAATCAAATTTCCAGTTTTGGCTGGTGTATGCCCTAGTCTAACAAAGTAAGATTAATGGGGTGTTAAAAGTCTGTATGAACTTGTCAGCTTCATGCTGCAAATAGGGTTAATATCATCCAAATGTAGAAATTTTGAAAATTAATGTGAATGAACTAAGCTTTATGTTTGTCTTTGCTATTAAGAAACCTGTGTTTGCGGGCCATTCCTATCCTTACTTGCCAGGCTATAGGAGAAGCTAAGGGAAGAAAGAAACGTCTCTTAGGGAATGGAGTGCCATGAGGTCAGCTACAGTGGAGAAATGCCAGACACTGAAATTTAGAAGCAGATAATTTTACCTATTGGACTAGCCAAAAGCGTTTATTTGGGGCCAGTATCTGATACTATGCAGGAAGACAGGCTCCCCTTTATTTTTTAATTTTTTTCTCAAAATCACTTTTTGCACAGTCTTCACAGGAAAACTGGGGTGAAGATATTTTGCCCTTGGTGGAATGCTTTAGGTAAGGAGGAGGGGTTTTCATAAACCACCTCCAGTATTTTAACAAACTGGCCGCCATCCATATATTTGTCTATATAATGCCAAACACTTGGATCTCTGGAATCATCCAGATGTCTGACTGCATTTTGAACTTGTCATTCAAATGGTCTAGACCTAGCCTGTGTCTTATGTGCCGTCTGAATTATATGGTAGTTGAACAGGCAAGGGGTGAACAGAATTTCAACAACACCTTTTTTTATTGCTCTATATGTTTTGACTCCCCTGAGACAGCTTCAAATTAAATAATGGAAGTGCACATTTTTAGGATCCCCCAAAGAAGGAAAACACACGAAACTGAAACCTACGCAGCATTAATTCATTAGGATGATGCAGGGGGCTGGTGTGAGACACTTATGCAGATGATGTATGGAGCCTCTGCTATTTGGCACTTACTTTTTGGCACCCCGAAGAAACAGGGCAATAGACCAAGGGCTGGCGCTGGAAGAGCACAGTTTATGGTAGAGCAATTTGAAGAGTATCAAGAATTCTGTCTCTCCGCAACGACTTCCCACATCTGGACTAAGTAACTGCCTTTTGCCTTATTATCTATACAGTATCATGGAGGACCACTATTCATGCTATGCATGGTAATAAACACCATCTTTCAAAGTATAAATCCCTTTCCTCTAATGGAACGATTCTGAATTACAGATTTGTTACCAAAGCGATGAGTAAGACTCCACGCGCTCTTACTGGAGTCCTTTATAACAGGAAAGAATCGATGCTTTTGAACTGTGGTGTTGGAGAAGACTCTTGAGAGTCCCTTGGACTGCAAGGAGATCCAACCAGTCCATTCTGAAGGAGATCAGCCCTGGGATTTCTTTGGAAGGACTGATGCTAAAGCTGAAACTCCAGTACTTTGGCCACCTCATGCGAAGAGTTGATTCATTGGAAAAGACTCTGATGCTGAAGGGATTGGGGGCAGGAGGTGAAGGGAACGACAGAGGATGAGACGGCTGGATGGCATCATGGACTCGAAGGACGTGAGTGTGGGTGAACTCCGGGAGCTGGTGATGGACAGGGAGGCCTGGCGTGCTGCGATTCATGGGGTCGCAGAGAGTCGGACACGACTGACGACTGAACTGAACTGAACTGATAACCGGAAAGGGGAAGTGGAAAGAGGGGGTGGTTGGGGTAAGCATTCTGCAAAACAGACCAGATCCGAGTGGGAGACTCAAAAGGGGAGGAAGCGAAGGCTGAGTTCGCGGGTTCCAGAGCAGACTCGCGGAGGGAGAGCGAGGACGGCGCGTCTGCGCCCTTTCACTTCCGCCCGCTCGGCGGTCTCCTCTGCGGGAGCGTGTGCCGGCGGGGCGTAGTCTTACCGCCCGTGTTGAACACCGCTCCTCTCAGAGCTTTGCACAGAACCAAGCATGTAGTAGACACGCAGCAAACGTTTAAGCTGTGAATCAATAAATGCAGAAAGCAGCTGAGGGGCCTGAAGGTGCGGGTTAGATTTCAAAGCCTCTGGGCTCACAGGAATTTCAGGAAGTCGTATAGCTGAACTTGTCTTCAGCTAGCACTTAAGCCACACCAAGAAAGAGCTTTCGGTAATTTTCTTTTTAAAATTCCCACATCCTTTCTTCAAAGCACATTTCAGCATCATTTAAAAAATCCATCTTGAAACGTTTCTTCTATAATTCAAGATCACTTTCCTTCGTAATAGGCGGGAACCTTTGCATAGGACACATCTTTTAGCTTTTCCATGAGCTTCTGCACATGCCTCCCCCTTCTTTCCAGAACAAACTGCTCAGGAAAAAGGCCCGGCCCTGCTGTCACTGTTTTAGCTTAATTTGTTCAAAATGTCTTCGTATTAGTTTCTCCTTTTTAAAGGGAGAATAATTTGAGGAATCTTCCAGCAAAGTCTGGGCAGAGATCGGTCTCCCAGTTCTTCATTCTTAAAGTTGAGGAGAAACTAAAATACTTTAGAAATTTGGGGATTTTCATAGTAGTCTTCGATGAGGGAGTGAGGTCGCTCAGTAGTGTCTGACTCTTTTCGACCCCCATGGACTGTAGCCTATCAGGCTCCTCTGTCCATGGGATTTTCCAGGCAAGAGTGCTGGAGTGGATTGCCATTTCCTTCTCCAAGGGATCTTCCAGACCCAGGAATCGAACCAGGGTCTCCCTCATTGCAGGCAGATGCTTTACCTAAAACCAGAATTCCACTTACTTCACTGTGATAACATTATACATACTCCATGTAGTTCCCATTATTCATATATGTTCCCTTAGCATCAGCTTTGTCAAGGGACACTCACCTCTTTCAAATATAACATAGGCTTTCGATGTTGAGATGGTTTTTTTCATTCACCACCGTGATCCTTATAAACTTTTATTTTAGTTTTCTAAAATGGCTTGGTTGTAGGATAAACACTGATAAGAAAAATAGGAGTATCCAGTGGCTTTGTTAGATCATTCTCAGTGTTTATATAATTGTTAACTCTTTATGAAAAGGATGACTTTCAGGGAAGTTGTGAAGTAAATATGGGTAAAGTAATTCTGATATTCATATTGTCTTACTCTTTATTTTACCATGGGGAATTTTACTTAAAAGATTAATGTGAAAACGTTTGGTTTGGAAATAATAACAGTATCTACCTTCTAGATAGTGTATTTCCAAAAAGCTATGGTCAACCTAAACAGCATATTAGAAAGCAGAGACATTACTTTGCCAACAACGGTCCCTCTAGTCAAAGCTATAGTTTTTCCAGTAGTCATATATGGACGTGAGAGTTGGACCATAAAGAAAGCTGAGTGCCAAAGACTTGATGCTTTTGAACTGTGGTGTTGGAGAAGACTCTTGAGAGTCCCTTGGACTGCAAGATGAAACCAGTCAGTCCTAAAATAGATCAGTCCTGGGTGTTCATTGGAAGGACTGATGTTGAAGCTGAAACGCCAATACTTTGGCCATCTGATGCGAAGAATAGACTCATTAGAAAGTACCCTGATGCTGGGAAAGATTGAAGGCAGGAGGAGAAGGGGATGACGGAGGATGAGATGGCTGGATGGCATCACTGACTCAATGAACATGAGTTTGAGTGAACTCCGGGAGTTGGTGATGGACAGGGAGGCCTGGCGTGCTGCAATCCATGAGGTTGAAAAGAGTCGGACATGACTGAGCAACTAAACTGACTGACTAACTTATCTACCTTTTAGATGATTCAGACAAAGATAATTCTCTGAGTTTTGGAAAGATATAGTTTAATGCAAAACAGATATACTCCACTCACATTAAGTTTATATTGTTTAGAAAATTAAAGTACCGAAATGAGACGGCTAGTCCAGTGATAGACTGGTTGATCGGAAGGTCTGCACCTCTGCCTGAGGTGTCCCTCAAAACTTGGTTCTGAGAGAAAACAGCCACAGCCTCATGAAGAAGCTAGTTGATACGGAGGCGGCACAAGCCGACAGATCAAATTGCCCACTTTTCCCAGCCTGAAGGAAGAAGACGGGCTTGTTCACATTTGCCAGCAGAGGAGTCCCATTTTAGGCTCAAACCTTCTCTCCATTTCTTTGTGAGTGAGCTCTAACAGAGGACAGCTTAGACAGTGTGGGGAACCAAGGTCAAGCTCACCTCAGCCTTTGGCATTCAGCCGTAGCAAGAGCTGCAGCCTTTGAAAGAACCAGAGGTTCCAGTTTATCCCTCTCCTTTGTTGCAACCACTGCTGAGGAACTTTCCGTACAGGTACCTAATCATGGCAACCCTGAAAGGCCGTGCTAGCTTTCCGTATGTTTTGATGAGAATGCTTAAACTCAGAGGGGTTAAATAATGTACTCTCAGATACACAGTCTGGAGAAGGCAGTGGCACCCCACTGCAGTACTCTTGCCTGGAAAATCCCATGGACGGGGGAGCCTGGTGGGCTGCAGTCCATGGGGTCGTGAAGAGTTGGACAGGACTGAGTGACTTCACTTTCACTTAAAAAAAAATTATTATTTATTTTTTTACTTTGCAATACTGTACTGGTTTTGCCATACATTGACATGAATCCACCACGGGTGTACATGAGTTCCCAATCGTGAACCCCCTACCCACCTCTCTCCTCATATCATCTCTCTGGGTCATCCCAGTGCACCAGCCCCAAGTATCTTGTATCCTGTATCAAACCTAGACTGGCGATTCATTTCTTACATGATAGTATACATGTCCCAAATCATCCCACCCTCTCCCTCTCCCACAGGGTCCAAAAAAATGGATTAAAGATCTAGATGAAAGACCAGAAACTATAAAACTCTTAGAGGAGAACATAGGCAAAACACTATCTGACATAAATCACAGCAGGATCCTCTATGATCCACCTCCCAGAATACCGGAAATAAAAGCAAAAATAAACAAATGGGATCTAATTAAAATTAAAAGCTTCTGCACAACAAAGGAAACTATAAGCAAGGTGAAAAGACAGTCTTCAGAATGGGAGAAAATAATAGCAAATGAAGCAACTGACAATCAACTAATCTCAAAAATATACAAGCAACTTATGCAGCTCAATTCTAGAAAAATAAATGACCCAATCAAAAAATGGGCCAAAGAACTAAATAGACATTTTTCCAAAGAAGACATACAGATGGCTAACAAACACATGAAAAGATGCTCAACATCACTCATTATTAGAGAAATGCAAATCAAGACCACAATGAGGTACCATTTCACATCAGTCAGAATGGCTGCGATCCAAAAGTCTTCAAGAAATAAATGCTGGAGAGGGTGTGGAGGAAAGGGAACCTTCTTCCACTGTTGGTGGGAATGCAAACTAATACAGCCACTATGAAGAACAGTGTGGAGATTCCTTAAAAAACTGGAAATAGAACTGCCTTATGACCCAGCAATCCCACTGCTGGGCATACACACTGAGGAAACCAGAATTGAAAGAGACACGTGTACCCCAATGTTCATCGAAGCACTGTTTATAATAGCCAGGACATGGAAACAACCTAGATGTCCATCAGCAGATGAATGTGTAAGAACGCTGTGGTACATATACACAATGGAGTATTACTCACTTTTCACTTTCATACGTTGGAGAAGGAAATGGCAACCCACTCCAGTGTTCTTGCCTGGAGAATCCCAGGGACGGGGGAGCCTGGTGGGCTACTGTCTATGGGGTCGCACAGAGTTGGACATGGCTGAAGTGACTTAGCAGCAATGCAAATAAATGAATAAAGATAAAATAAAACCACCTTCTTAAAGGACCCAGAATTTATACCCCTCAGTGGGGTGTCTCCCCTACCCCAGGAGACAGCGGGCTCCAGGCGTGGCGACACTGTTCCCCTTTGCTGCGTTGGGGCTGGAAGCGCCAGGGAGAGAGGTCAGCTAAGTGGAATCAGCAGGTACAACACTACGTGCTCATCTTCCAGGGAGACTGCCCTCTGTTCAAAATGATCAAATTTACAGTCAGAAGAAACAAATACTTCAGTTTTCCACTTTCAAGTCTTCATAATCTAAGTGCATTGAACTCTGATGGTAATCTTATAGATGCATGCCTACAGCCTAGGGGAAGAAGCCGAGGCTTTGAGTTCAGGCAGATCTGGACTTGGACTTCCACCGTGCTTAAGTGACATCAGGCCAGTTACTCTGTCTACATTTTCTCGTTTGTAGAAACACAGCAACACCTCTGCACAAGGTAGTCATGAGCAATAAAAACAGTGCAGGAACAGGCCCAATGTGTGCTACAGAATAGCAACCAAATAAGTGATGTGTTTGTTTTTTTACCATTATAGATTTAATATTAATTATTATTAATACTAGGAGTAATAAGTCCTGCCCACTATAAGTGGTTGTTTGTTTGTTTTTTGCCTACAGGATAAGACTTTTTTTTGCAAAAAAAAAAAAAAGATAATAAAGTTTGCCTATGCGCTGTGCTTAGCTGCTCAGTCATGTCCTACTCTTGTGACCCCATAGGCTGCAGCCTGCCAGGCTCCTCTGTCCGTGGGATTCTCCTATAGGGCCAGGTATGTAACCTTTCTGCCATGCCCTGCAATGGCTTTTGTGTACCTACTGAAATCTTATTAGTTGGAATGTTAATTCTGTAAAGCATAGTAGACTGACGTTAACTGTTAAACATAACTCTTATTTTTTTCATAAGGAAATACCAGGTTCACTTGCAAAATAGTGATAGTGCAACTTGGTGGATGTAAATCATTAGCCACATTGGATTAAAGATTTTACTAATATTTTATAATATTTGGAGAATGATTCTCCATGACTGCCTCTTACTACTATATATCAAATTCGACTAATAATGCCAACAGTTAAATATCATCCTTGTCAAGAAATATAAATGAAATGACTTGGAGACAACAGGGAGCCGTCAGCACATTGAGGTGCTGTTTCTGCTGCTAAAATGGGCAGACTGATGTCACACCAGCCCCTTTGTTTCCCCTCGATTTGCGAATGGGCCCTTTCTTCCCCGTCACATTCACCAGTGCCTAGTGTTCCCCTGGCTTTCAGCTGCAGCCTTCTTGATGGGAAATGTCAGAGCTGGCAGGCATGCACGGCAGTCTCCATCTTCTCTTAAAATCTCAGTGCTGAAAAAGGACTCTTCTCGTGTTTGCTTGTTAGAGTGCTCGTAAAAAGATGTGCTGTCTCAGCAACTTGTAGGCTAGTCAGAAGGTGGTATAAAACCATCAGATATCACGTGATAACATCCTTTTATTAACCACTGAAATATATCACGATGTTTCGTGACAGCCGACAATGCCAGGTGCTATTATCGGTCTAATGGTTTATACATTTGCACTTTCTTCCTCTGAGCTCTTTCTTCATGCTTACTTTTGCTTTTGTTTAAAACATTTTTAAAGTGTGTGGGAGCATCCTAACTTTTCAACATCTATTTTAATATCAGTATTTATGGGCACTCAGTCAGCTTTTCCAGTTTCTTGCATGCTATTTCCTAAAGTGCAGGCATTTCCCAAGTCACGAGCACCTGATGTGCCAATTTCCATCCTTGCACTGTTGACTGTGGAGCTTTTCTCCCTTGCCCTTCAAAGAGTGACCCTCTCAGCCCCAGCCTGCTTCTGGAAGTAACTTTCTTTCGAGGATGCTGTTTTCTCATAGCTGGTACATGGAATAATCTTGCTAAGTTCACAGCTATTTTGGCGTATTTTTTCTTTCACCACATTTCAGACCAGTCAACACCACCTTGGGCTTTTTATCCCCCTTCTTTTGCAGCTGTATATTCATTTTCACACATCTTTTCTCTTGTCCTGAAATTCTTGCCTAGGTCCTTCTGGTAAAGTCTCTTTCTTCTGGCTTCTTTCCTCTCAACTGTGAGGCCTCAAATGATTCTAATCAAAACTAAAGGTGAGTGAGCACACCACCTTAAGGAAATACATAGATTTCATTTGAAAAAAAAAATCAGAATTTATGTACAAAACCTTGAAAGTCCTAGAAACTATCTTTAAATTTCTTCTAGAATTAAAAAAATAAGCTCCCCATCTATTTTCTCTAAATAAACCCAATTTCCCCCAAGATCAAGGGTATAATTATTTTTGTTTCATCCAATTCTGTGTTAATTGCTTGCCCTGTTTTGCTCTAATTGTCATCAAACGTATAGTCTTTCAGGTAAACAGTGGCTTCTCAGGCTTGTGTGGAGACCAAAGCATTACTTAAAATGAAAGATAAAGAATAACAGAAAAAGAAAAATGGCAGTTTATAAGAGACAATTTACAGTTTACCATTAAGTTTTATACACTTAATCTCACACCATTTCCCTCAAAACTCTATGAAACAGAAAGGACTGGAATATCTTATTCATCTCAGAAGTAAAGAAACAGAGTCCAGGAAGTTAAATTGTTTCCTGTAGTTTACATGGCTAGTGAGGATCAACAGAGAACTGAGGAGGTTTGCAGGTTCGAAACAGGGAGACAAGAGTGGAAAATCTATCTTAAACATTTATCATTTGTTTTGACTTTGGTCAAAATTAATTGAGCTTTGCCAAGGACTATGAAGATCCATATTCCTGATAATTAACTTAGAAGAGCTTCACAAAAGCTCTTCAAGACATACTTAAATTGCTTGTGATAATATTTGAAATTCCATAAGCTGAACAGACCTCCAAGGTTTAAGACTTATCTCAAATGTAGAACCTGAAAGATCTGAGATAAATTTAGAACCCTAGAGACTGGGACATCCCCATAAAGCACTACTTTCATGTCTGGAAAAGAAAAGCTATTTTTGGAATATAAATGGTTAGAAATCGAACATGATGGAGAACCCTCTTTACTAAATGTTAAATATTCAGGTCCTCTTGATGACCCAGTGTAATTCACAGTTAGACTTAAATGGCTAATATCTTTTTAGTAAGACCAATAATAAACTACAAGCATGGTTCCAGGTGAATTAAAAAATACACTTTTGTAAAGTACGAGGTCTTTTGATAATCAGGAAAAAATTTCAGACAGAGGGGAAAAATGACATCCTTTGTGACTCTCTCCTAGTGTCTGTTCAGTCTCCTTGATGAATTCCATTATCACAAAAATGACCTTTCCAGTTCATATCTCTTTTGAAGCTAATGCAATTCTTCTCCATTCTGTTATAATGAAAGTATTACATGGATAACTATCCAGCATTATCTTCCAGAAGGAGAACTAATTTGGGAAAGAAATGAAGTACTTGAATATAATATCAGATCTCTCTCATTTTTTTCCCCATCCTTGTAGAGACCTGGTGGGTAGAGCAAAGCAAGTTCACGCACAAGGTAAATACCCTGAGCTCCCCAGCTAATGCAGAAGTAATTTTTAGTACCAAATTTGTGAACAGTGGTATGAATGCTTAAAGAACAGAGCCTCAGATAAATTCATAAGTTGGTGAACTTGCTGCAGACAGCTTTCTGTTGAATTTTCCTTTTTGGAGCTGTATAAATGAAAGGTATGAAGAGTCACACGCACTTCCTGGATATGTGGCAGGTTTCAAATGTGTACTGCCCATCTCTCCTTGTGAGAAGCATCAGCATGGGCTGGAGAGAGCGTAAACACTAATTATGTGCTCTTGATAACTGTGTGTTTCTTTGAAGTGGTAGCAAAATGCAAGCCAGCATATGGTGAAACAAGTTGGGAAGAAGGACAGGAACCCTCCTCAATAGGCTCATACATGTAGAAAGGTCGAGTCTGTGGTGCTTTCCCTCGAGAAACGGATCCCGATATCCAGTTCTTTCTGAAGACCTCATGTCTCTAAGAAATATAACTTATGGTGGTATACTGACAAGTTAGGATATAGCACACAGATCCAAACCAGGTTGCATATGCCTAGCCAGGTCACACGGCTCGAGGTCAGGCCTGTCTAACCCTTTTCGGGGAGCCAATGAAAGGAATATGTAAATCCCTGCCTGTTTCCTATGATAATAAACGTCTTAGTGTAATTCCTCATAAGAGGCAAACACTGTAAAAATGTTTTAATATTACACTCTCAATGAGACAATTAGCTGGCAGAGATTTTTAATTGCCGTGTTGTGGATGTGGAAACTGAGGCTCAGAAATGCTAAGTAGTTTACCTGGGTCACATTTGTGGGCTCCCACACTCTGAATTAAAAAATTAGAAAGTAGAAGGCAACAAGTTACAGCAAGGAGACAATTTAGTTAGCTATTGAGACCTGTGTTCATTCTGCCATTAATGACTTTGAAGGTTAATATCCCAGTTTGGTGAATTTAGCTATTAATTAACTTCATCACATTAAAAATGAGCTCTTCAATATTTTCAAACCCTAGCTTAACATAAGTAAATAGAAAGTGAAAGCCTCATTTTTGTTTTATATAACTGTCAAAATAGCATGGGTGTCTCAGAGATTTCTTTCCCAATCTGTTCTCGTCGTGTTAACGTTCTGGGGTTATGCTGCTTTATTATGACCCAGAGAAGAAGAGCGTTAGTGGAATGGTAAATATTTATTTCTCAATTTGCTATTTCCTTTTTAATGCAGTTCTGAATATAATTTTATTTTCTTTCCGCAAATCCTTCCACACTTTCCATTATGCTGGAGGTGGAATATGGTGATATTAGTCTCTATGAGTACATTTCACAATCCCTTTCAAAGTGGCTTATTTCCTTCACTGGGATGCTACAGGCTTGGGGTTTGTAGATCAGAGCCTGACTTTTAACTCAGTCCTCCGGTTCCTAATAATATACTTTTCATCTATACCGTCCTTGACACCACACAGACATCCCATGTTGAAACCTTTTTCAGAGTCTTGACCTGTCTGCTAGACTAAACAGAGACAAGGAAACAGGTAGCGACAGCAGTGAAACATAGTTTGGGGATCTTGGGAGGAAAAAAGAAAGTAAAAAAATAAATTTTTTTTGATGTACAACATAGTCACCCAAGCTGGTGGTGTCTCATCAGAACCTCTCAGTGTTTGGAAGTTTTCCCAAGACTTGCCCTAGTGAGACAGCAAAGACTTATTAGGTCCCTGTGTCTGTTTCCCCACCTGGGCAGGAAAGAGTCATCCATACGGGGAACATATGGTGTGGTCTTAGATTAGCAACAAAGAATGTCAGTTGGCAGACAGATGGAGGGGAAGCAGAGGGCTGTGTGTGCTTTGCTAGCCTGGATCTCAAAATGAACTTAAAAAATCATTTCCACTTAGTTCAAACACTGACCAGCCCATGCAAAGGAAGCGGAGCTAACCTTTACTGGACATCCATTCCGATCTAAGAGCAGTGCTTTACAGGTCTTTTCTAATCCTCACCTCAGTCGTTCTATCGTCCCCATTTAACAGATGATGAAAGGAAGGTTTACAAGTGTGGGGTCACTTTGCACAAAAGTCACGTATCTAGGCAAGTGGCAAAGTCCAAGAGTCCCACCCAGGAGTCTGGCTGGCAAGTTACGGCTTTGCAGAGGAAGTAAATCAAACACGTAAAACTGACTTTATAGACTAAAACTTTCTAATCACTTCTGCAGCTTTAAAAACAGGGGTAAAGGGCATGCCCCTTTTCCTTTCAGCTATAAAAATCAGTGCATTCGCTTGCTCTACTGCGTAGTTTAATGGTATTGGGGATACAGAAGTGGACTTTGGGAAATAGAAAGAAGAAAGTGGATATGCAAATAGGATGGGTATAAATACTGAATAATAAATATTTGCAGCCCTCCCCCTTTTTCAGCACACTCCCCTAAGAAAGGGAGAGACTCACTTGTTGCTTCAGATTGAAAATGCTGAGCGCTGGTGCCAGGGCTGGCGTCCTTCCCTAAAGTGGGAAATGAGGGTGGAATGTTCCGCTATATCGCTATATCGTAGAGGAAGTGGGGATTAGGGGGAGCACAGTTGTGAACGCTTTGTTTTTCTTTTTCTCTTCTGCACTTCTGCGAACATGGTGCTTCTGATTTTATTATATCTGCTCATATATTATTTAACTTCTGTTCATGATTCACAGCTTTAGCCGTGAAGCTGTTAGAGAGAGAGTTTAGGAGTTAAGAGAGAGCAGGAAGCGTCTGAGCTCCCGTGCTGGAATGTGTAGGAGAGGGCGAGTTCAGCGCAAAAAGAAGGCAATGAAAACTTTAGTGGGGGTCATGAACTGGAGACCATTTGAAGAGACTCGAGGAAGAACCTGAGTTTCAATCTACCATTTAAATGTCTATGGCATCTGTTTTTGTTCCATTTCCTTTCATTCCTTGCCTTTTCTCGCTATAATCGAGTGCTCTTTTCCCTCCTTATTTCATTTTCTGCTTCTATTAGGATTCATTTATTCATTCTATTACTTTAGTGATTACCTCTGACTTCACCCAGGCATCCTTAAGCTATTAGGATCCACCTTAAATAATACATATATATTCAACTTTCCAGTGCTCAGTTGCTAAGTGGTGTCCAACTGTTTGTGACCCCATGGACTGTAGTCCGCCGGGCTCCTCTGTCCATGGAATTCCAAGGCAAGAATAAAGGGTTGGGATTGGGGTGCCATTTCCTCCTCCAGGGGATCTTCCCGACCCAGGGACCAAAGCTGCATCTCCTGCATTGGCAGGTGGGTTCTTTACCACCTGGGAAGCCTTCTAGACATGAAGAGGACCTGGAATGTTTTAACTGTTTCCTAGTCTTCCCACAACTGCCTTTTGGATACTATTGTTGAATATTTTAATTGTCTCTGTATTTTAAACTTCACAGGATAATGTTATTGCTTTAAACAGTCAAGGTTTCATTTAGATTTGCTCATACATTTCCCTTTTGGACGACCTTCTTTCCTGGCTGCGTTTCCTGAGCTTTAATCTGATCTCCCTTGTTTTTATCCTAAAGAACTTCCTCTCGTATCTCTCTCAGACAGTGTCTCCCAGAGCGCATTCTGTCCCCTTTGGTTTGGGAGAGAATTACTTAAGGTCACCTCTTTTTCTTTAAAATACTTTTTGAAAAACAAACCGCTTAATGGATGTATAATTAGCATGTAAAAAAGCTGTTCATATTTAATGTATACAATTCAGTGAGTTTGGGATAAGTTTATACGTGAATGCATTACCATCATCAAAGCCATAAACTTATCTATTACCTCCCAAAGTTTCCTCCCACTTCCTTTATGAAAATTTTTGGTAAAAATGCTTAATGCTTAAGATCTCCACTCTTAGCAAATTTCTGTTACGTAATACAATACTATTTCGGCTATAGGTGCTATGCTATAGTCCCATGGACTGAGGAGCCTGGTGGGCTGCAGTCCACAGGTTCCCAGAGAGTCAGGCACGACTGAAGCGACTTAGCACGCACTATGGTCTGCAGTAGATTTCCAGAACTTGTTTATCTTGTGTAACTAAACGTGATACATGTTGACCATCATCTTCCCTTTTCCTCCTTCCCCAGCTCCCGGCAAACCACCATTCTACTGTTTTCTTTATGAATTTGACTCTTTTAGATTCCACGTGTAAGTGAGACCGTACAATATGTGTATTTCTAGGTCTGGTTTATTTCACTTAAGATAATGTTCTCCAGCTTCGGCCATATCATTGAAAACGACAAGGTTTCCTTTTTTAAGACTGAATAATCTTCCTTGTGGGGCTTCCCTGGTGGATCAGACAGTAGAGAATCTGGCTGCAATGCGGGAGACTTGGGTTCGATATGTCAAATCTTAATTTCCTTTCATCAACCAATGAACATTTAAGCTGTTTCCATATCTTAGCTATTGTGAATAATGTTAAAAATGGTAGTGTAAGTATCTCTTTGAGATTCCGACTCAACTCTTAGGATAAATCCCAAAAGTGGGACAAGGAAATCCCAGAATTTTAGAGCTCTTGTGGGTCTCACTGTCAACCCTCTGAGGGCACTGTAAGTCATAAATATCTGCAATGTACAGCTGCAACAATTTCTTTGAAAATGGACTTGGAGGTTAAAGGTAAAAGAGCAATCCTTGCTCTGTATTTACTACTGTTTGATTTTTAGGAAGTAATTTAACCCTTCCAGGCACAGTTTTCTCACCTATAGTATGAATTAAATTAGATCAAACATTTTGAGGCCCCTTTTGGTAGAAAGGACTTGAGCTATGACTTAAATCTGTTTATAGGTAAACATTTGCTTCATCCATGTATTTCAACTGAGGTGCTATCTCTACTGTCATCTGTACTCAAGCTTTTGGTAAATGTCCCCTACATCAAGATGTCCCCAACATCAGAAGTTTTTTTCAGTCAATTATATAGAGGTTTTCTGATTCTGTAAGAAAAAACCTTGAATTTCCATTTTCTATCTCTAAAACGTCTTCACTTTTTCTCCTCCTTGCTCTTTCAATTCTCCTTAGGGAAAAGTGTTTCTTTCTTTTTTTTTTTTTTCCCCTCTTTGAGGAGAATTTCTCATTTCTGCTGTTTCCCACACATTTTCTAGAAAGTTTTAAAGTACTTAACTGTTGAGTGGAGTGCCCCTAAGGCATTTCTAAACGTTTTCGTGTGTAAGGACCATCTTCTTTGCCATTAAAATGAACAAGGAGAAAGGCGCTCTGGAAAAGAATTTGTGCTCTCCTGTGTTTAGACACCTACTAGGGGACGAGGTGTGTTACCGAAAGTTCATCTTTTCTTGATGCTGCTTGTCTGCGAGTGAAGCTGATAGAAGTGACGGGGATGAAGAGAAACTGCCATTTGATGGCATCTTTTAAGTTTAGGATGCGGTTGTGTCTAAAGACAAGCTACACTCACCTTTCCAATTATGTAAATGAACTTATGTGGCAGATTGCTTCTAAACTGGCCTTTAATAATTAAATTTTAGCAATCCGACTTCAGAAAGCTGTAAAATCCGACTGCTTGCTACCCATGACTGTGCCCTCCTTTCCGCTTGAGGTTAGGTAATGACTTGCTTCTAATAAATAAAATAAGGCAAGGGGCGGGATGTCAACTGCATGCTTAGATTACTAAAGATTGTGGCTTCTGCCTTACTGGCACACGCGATTGCCCTACTGTTTAATACTCTGAAAAAGCAGACTGCCATGTGTGTGAGGTCAAACAGTAATGAAGGTGAAAGAGCAAAGTGAAAAAGCTGGCTTCAAACTCAACATTCAGAAAACTAAGATCATGACGTCCAGTCCCATCCCTTCATGGCAAATAGACGGGGAAACAGTGGAGTCAGTGACAGACTTTACTTTCTTGGGCTCCAAAGTCGCTGCAGATGGTGACTGTAGCCATAAGATTAAAAGATGCTTGCTCCTTGGAAGAAAAGCTCTGACCAACCGAGACAGCGTATTAAAAAGCAGAGACATTACCGACAAAGGTCCATCTAGTCAAAGCTGTCTTTCCAGTCATGATATACAGATGTGCGAGTTGGACCATAAATAAGGCTGAGAGCCAAAGAGTTGATGCTTTTGAACTGTGGTGCTGGAGAAGACTCTTGAGAGTCCCTTGGACTGCAAGGGGATCAAGCCAGTCAATCCTAAAGGAATCAACCCTGAATATTCATTGGAAGGACTGATGCTGAAGCTGAAGCTCCAGTATTTTGGCCACCTGATGCAGAGTGAACTCACTGGAAAAGACCCTGATTCTGTTCACCTGAAACTATCACAATGTTATATGTTAACTGGCTCTACCCGTCTACCTGGATTCCCAAGTAGCACCGTGGTAAAGAATCTGCCTGCCGATACAGGAGATACAGGAGACATGGCCTTGATCCCTGCGCTGGGAAGAGTTCCTGGAATAGGCAGTGGCAGCCTACTCCAAGCATTCTTGCTTAAATTCCGTGGACAGAGGAGCTTGGGGGCTACAGTCTATCGGACTGCAAAGAGTTGGACACGACTGAGTGACTGAGCTGGTACACATACCCAATACAAAATTAAAAGTTAAGGAAGAAAAAACCAAGAAATAGAATGACCATATGACCCAGCAAGTCCACTGCTGGGCATGTGCCCAGAGAAAACCAGAGTTCCAAAAGACACAGGCGCCCCAACGTTCACTTCAGCACTGTTTAAACAGGCAGGACATGGGAGCAGCCTAAATGTCCATCAGTAGAGAAATGGGTAAAGAAGATGTGGTACATATACAGGGTGCAATGTTATTCAGCCATAAAAAGGAAAGAAATCAGGTCATTTGTAGAGACATGGATGGGCCTAGCGACTATCATCTAGAGGGAAGTAAGTCAGAAAGAGAGAATCAAATACCGTGTATTAACACATATATGTGGAATCTAGAAAAATTACATGGATGATCTTATTTGCAAAGCAATAATAGAGACAGAGATGTAGAGAATAAACATATGGATACCAAGGGGGGAAAGTGAGGTGGTGGTATGAGTTGGGAGATTGAGGTTGGCATATACATATTATTGATACTAAGTATAAACACATAACTAATGAGAACCTACCCAGTGCTCTGCAGTGACCTAAATGGGAAGGAAATTTAAAATGGAAAAATATTTCCCTGTATATGTACATATAAGGGAAATATTTATATTGTATTATTATTTGGTCATCTCTTTGGTGGCAAGTGGTAAAAAATCCACCCACCGATGCCAGAGACACGGGTTCTATCCCTGGGTCGGGAAGATCTTAGGAAGTAGGAAATGGTGAACCGCTCCAGTGTTCTTGCCTGGAGAATCCTAGGGACAGGAGCCTGGTGGGCTGCCGTCTCTGGGGTCGCACAGAGTTGGACACGACTGAAGCGACTTAGCAGCAGCAGCAGCACACACCGTTAACTGAAGTATTGTTACTCATTTCTTACAGATTGCTGAGTTTACCTGTGCTGCTGAATGGTAATTGTCTGAAGACTTTGCAGAATTTCTTGACACCTGTAAGAGGAAGTTTGTTCATATTTTGTCTACTTGAGGGAATTCTGCATCTTTCGGATCTTGAAGGGATGCGGAGCCAGTCTCCCGTATGAAAGATGAAGGCCTCACCTATCTGCTTTTCGGTCTCTCTATCCAGCTGGAGCAAAGGCATGTGGGAATATTAAGCTGAACGTGAAGGCAGAGAATCAGCTGTCCATGGGGAAAGCGCGATGCAGGAAGTGGGAAGAGCCTCTCCAAAGGCCCCCTGCTGGAGGTTCTTGGTGTTTTTTAGGAACAACAAGGAGGTCAGCATGTTTGGGGCACTGTAAACAAGGGGCCAAGTAGCAGATCTGCAGACATATGTTATACACATAATTCCAAGGGTCATTTAAAAGGCGAAGAAATCAAGAGGTGGTGACTTGTCCAAGGTTGCACAGTAAGTAGCAAAACCAGAGCTCGAAAGCTCCTCTTCTGATCAAAGTCTCGTGTTTTAAATCAAGATGCCATTCTGTGTTCACCTTTAGACTGCCTTAACATTTGTTTATGCCTTTGTGGTCTTTCTTTTGTTAAAGTTATCAATGTCAGCAACCACACCTTCTCGGGTTGTGTTGAATGAATGCAGCAAAAAGTTCAAATAAATGCTTCCTAACAACATTTGATGATCCTCTTTAAACAATAGACTGTTGTTTCTGCTTCAGTTTATTGTAGTAGACTTGGCTGAATTTCTTAATTTAGTGGAAATAATTCAGAGTAGATTTATCTGATTATCTAGCAGTTTAGCAATAACATTCTGTACCTATACCATATTATTTATCTTAAACCCACTTATAAATTTTGTATGGATTAAAATTACTTGTATATTCAAACATTCAACTAAGGAGACAAAACTTAAAATCATATTTGATACAACTGAGATTATTCAGAGCATACTGTCATATATAATACATACATACACATATCCTAACTAAATGAGCGCTCAAACCAAAAATATTTTTTCAATCCCTAATGAAGAATTTAATGCAGCTTTACTGATGGTGTAACATTGTAATAGGCAGGTGATTTAATTTGTGTTATTTAAAAAAATGTAATTATTCAATATTCATGACATATTATGCTTTATAAGACTTAAATACTCATATCAAAATCATATGGTGAAGATAAAATGCAGACAAAGAGTCTGGGTTCCCACAGCCACCGACCCCTAAATGACCTGGTAATAAATGCCAGATTCTCATCTTGTAAAACTCCTCTGGGAGAATAATAAAGGATGAACATTTGGTCCAACATTTATATAAAACAAGTACCTTTAGTTTTCTTTCAGAAGAATAATTTTGTAGCTCTATAAATGTCTGTAGTCCTTCATGAAAATGTGCACCTCACGTCACACAGCCGGGACCATAAGTGTGGGCAGTCACACACGGAAGTACAGACATCCAGCCTAGCCAGGCTAGATGATTTAAATTAAAGTTGATATTTACATTTGCCTAGTTCCTAGTACATTTACCAGCTAATTATGTAATCCTTCTTTTTCTTGGACCATAACTTTGGTTGTGAAATTTGGGAGAATAAACTTATGTAGATTCACAACAGAAATAAAGTGAACACAATCAGTCTAGCAATTAGTCATTGCTACAAGCCAGAATTCCCAAACTTTTTTGTCCATGGGGACTACAGAACAGATGGGTACACTTAGAGCAGTGAAGAAAATAATGAGGTTGTGACTAATACAAATATAAACTCAAATAAATATATCAAAGGTGCTTAGAAGTGAGTCTAAAGTAAGAGAGGGGGGAAACTAGGCCAAGAAGTATATACAAAGCGCTGTGTTTGCCATAGTCATAGCTTTTCCTCAAGAAAAGCAGCTCTTGGAATCCCCGTGGTTATTAGGTGCAGTGGCTTATGCATATGTCTGCTTCAACTTTAGATGTTTTAAGAGCAAAAGTTTGTCCTGGAGACAAAGGCTTAGCCATTGCTGTTGTTCAGTGGCCAAGTCGTGCCTGGCTCTTTGTGACCCCTGGGACTGCAGTGCAGCAGGCTTCCCTGTCCTTCACTATCCCCCGGAGTTTGCTCAGACTCATATCCACTGAGTTGGTGATGCTCTTTGATCGCCCTCTGCCAACCCTTTCTCCTCCTGCCTTCAGTCCTTCCCAGCATCAGGGTCTTTTCCAATGAGTCAGCTTTTTGCATCAGGTGGCCAAAGGATTGGAGTTTCAGCTTCAGAATCAGTCCTTCCAGTGAAAGTTCAGGACTGAGCTCCTTTAGAATGGACTGCTTTGATCTCCTTTCTATTAGTCCAAGGGACTCTCAAGAGTCTTCTCCAGCATCACAGTTCAAACGCATCAATTCTTTGGCACTCAGCCTTCTTTATGGTCCAACACATCAGTTGTAAGAAAATCTTGGCCCATTGATTAGATGTTCCATATCGGATAACAGCAAATCTACTCAATCACATTCATCTAGGGGGGAAGGAGTGCTAATTGCATTCTGAAGTCTAATAATCAGCATTCCCAGATTCCCTAGTGTTCAGGTTCTCTATATGCCTTGCTGTGAATCAGCTTTTGAAGCTCTAGGACAGAGACGGATACGGACAATGAGAGGTTCCCAAGCTATGATAGTTTGTCACTAATATACTCCTATAATGGAGTCACCATAGTTACTCAGTGAGTCTCTTAGTTATCAGAAGAAGGTGCAGTCCTTGATGCCAGAATGTCCTAGATAGATTAGGGGTTGGAAAGGGAGAGAAAGAGAGAGAGGGAGCAAGATAGAAAGAGAGGAGGAAGAGAAAAAGGAGGAGGGGAAGGACGGAAGAAGGAAGGGGAGGGCAGGGGAGGGGAGAGTAGAAAGAGCGAGAAAGAGAGACAGCAGTCACAAAGGAGGAGGCGCTTGCCAGTTCAGTGTACCTAGAAAGCACCCACACCCTAAAATCCATGAAGAAAATAAATTTATAGAACCCCAAACATCAAAATCAACAATATCAGAATATCAAAAACCATGGAAGAATACATTAAAATCAGAGTTACAGAGCTACAAAATGTCGAAATTCGTCTGGACTCTGAAGAAATAAAAGAAGGAAAAATACCACATAGGCAGAGATGATGAAAGCAAAAGTAATAAACACAATCAAAGAAGAAAGCTTAAACTTTAAAAAAGTATGTGTAGAATGACCCTAGATGGGGTTGGTGGTATGTTCCTGGTTGTCGAAGGCTTCATGGCAGACGAGACGATGAGGACACAGGTGAACGAGACCAGGTTTGAATATGAGCTCATCATTTTTAGCGGTCAAGCTTTTTGCAAATGATGTAGTTTTATCTATAGCATGGAACATAAATAGCTCCTATCTCAAAAAGTTATTCCAAAAACTATTGTTAATTATTTTCAAGTATTTAGAATCATGCTTGGTACGTTGTAAGTGTTCAGTCAGTGTTAGCTATCACTATTTCCTTTCTGTAGAGACGATGAGGACACAGGTGAACGAGACCAGGTTTGAATATGAGCTCATCATTTTTAGCGGTCAAGCTTTTTGCAAATGATGTAGTTTTATCTATAGCATGGAACATAAATAGCTCCTATCTCAAAAAGTTATTCCAAAAACTATTGTTAATTATTTTCAAGTATTTAGAATCATGCTTGGTACGTTGTAAGTGTTCAGTCAGTGTTAGCTATCACTATTTCCTTTCTGTATGCTTACAATAATTCATCATATAGTAAGTTTTTAAAAAAAGAATGGAAGTGGAACAAAAAAAGTTAAAAGTGTAATTGGCTGAGAATCTGTCTATAAAATAAATACAAATTTAAAAGTTGTTCAGAGAAGACACAAAATGTTAAATGTTAATTTTTACAGAAAGTCAGTCAGTTCAGTCACTCAGTCATGTCCGATTCTTTGCGACCCCATGGATTAAAAAGCAGAGACATTACTTTGCCGACTAAGGTCCGTCTAGTCAAGGCTATGGTTTTTCCAGTATTCATGTATGGATGTGAGAGTTGGACTGTGAAGAAAGCTGAGCACCGAAGAATTGATGCTTTTGAACTGTGGTGTTGGAGGAGACTCTTGAGAGTCCCTTGGACTGCAAGGAGATCCGACCAGTCCATTCTGAAGGAGATCAGCCCTGGGATTTCTTGGAAGGAATGATGCTAAAGCTGAAACTCCACTACTTTGGCCACCTCATGAGAAGACTTGACTCACTGGAAAAGACTGTGATGCTGGGATGGATTGGGGGCAGGAGGAGAAGGGGACGACAGAGGATTAGATGGCTGGATGGCATCACGGACTTGATGGACATGAGTCTGAGTGATCTCCAGGAGGTGGTGATGGACAGGGAGGCCTGGCATGCTGCAATATATGGGGTCTCCAAGAGTCGGACACGACTGAGTGACTGAACTGAACTGACTGGTAGTTCTGTATATATATTCTGAATTCAAGTCTTTTGTCATATACATGCAAAGTACATTTGAGGAATATTTTTTGTTGGCTCTCTGACTTGCCTAATTCATTCTTTAATAAGTGTCTCTTGAGAAGAGTTTTAATTTTGGATGAAATGTAATTTTAAAGGTTTTCCTTTGTAACTACTTCTTTCGGTGATCTAAAAAGATGACTAGGTTTTGGTTTGTTTGTTGGATGTTTAAAAAAAAAAGGGCGGGGGGAGAAAACATCTCTATTGTTTGCTTCCTGAACAGTCTGAATTAGCTTTTTCATCTATCTAAAGCAGAAATTCTTAACCTTATATTTTGTGTGCTAAGGATTCCTTTGGCACTCTGGTAAAGCCTATGAACCTTTTCTTGGAAAGTTTTTAGCACCTTGGTTTTAATATGCCTTGATGTCCTTTCTTCATGCTATTTGGGCTTGGAACACATTAAGGCTTTTAGGTCTGTGTGTTTATACACATACACACACACACACACACACACACACACACACACATATATACACATATATAATATTTATATAGATATATAATGTGGATATAATATGTATTGTGGGATTTATAAATATACAATGATTCAAAGTATACTACTGTAAGATTTCTTATGCTATTCATAAAATAGTACAATATCATTTGAAGGTAGATTGTGTACTCTTGCCTGGAAAATCCAATGGATGGAGGAGCCTGGTGGGCTGCAGTCCATGGGGTCGCACAGAGTCAGACATGACTGAGCGACTTCACTTTCACTTTTCACTTTCATGCATCATTGGAGTAGGAAATGGCAACCCACACCAGTGTTGTTGCCTGGAGAATCCCAGGGACTGGGGAGCCTGGTGGGCTGCAGTCTCTGGGGTCGCACAGAGTCAGACACGACTGAAGTGACTCAGCAGCAGCAACAGCAATGTTAAGTTAAAAATGCATATTAGGGCTTCACTGGTGACTCAGAGGTAAAGAATCCACCTGCCAATGCAAGACTCACGAGTTCAATTCCTGATTTGAGAAGATCAAACATGCCACAGAGCAACTAAGCCCGTGTGCCACAGCTATTGCGCCAGCACTCTGGAGCCCAGGAGCTGCGACCACTGAGCCCTGTGTCACAGCTATTGAAGCCTGCACCCTAGAGCCCACGCTCTGCAAAAAGAGAAGCCACAGCGGTGAGAAGCCCGAGCACCGCAACTAGAGAGTGTCCCCTGCTTCCCTCGACTAGAGAAAAGCTCATGCAGCCATGGAGGCTCAGCACAGCCAAAAATAAATAAATAAAATTATTAAAAAAAATTTTTAAGCATGTTTAAAGAAGTATAGCAAACAGTAGAGGAAATATATGGGATAATTCACCCAAGAAAAAGCAGGACATGAGGAACAAATGAGACCAAGAGGAAACAAAAACCAGGATGATAGACTTAAACCCCAGCACATAATAATTATATTAAATATAAATGGATCAAGCACTCCAATTAAAAAAATTTCCCATACTGAAAAAAAAAAATAGCAAGCAGAGAATTCCCTGGTGGTCCAGCGGTTAGGACTTAGCCCTCTCACTGCAGAGGGTTTGGGTTCAATCCCTGGTGGACACTAAGGGACACTAAGGTTCCACACGCCACTCGGCAAGCAAGGATGTCTAAATAAAGGCGCTTTAAGAAAGGCATTTGCATTTGTTCATCTTTTCTCTTAATTCAAACCTGCAACTTTCTTGTAAGAAAAGGCAGAGGGGGTGTGATAGCCAAATCCTGATTAATGATCACAATGTGTAAGTCTCATTTGTTTCCACACGAAGAAAAACTTACAGCATTGCTGTGCCGGACATCTCATTTGGTGATTTAGTTAAGTGTTACTGGTAATACCTGGGTTTGTTAATCAAATACATATCCTTATATTGGAAACATATCTAACAGCCTCTTAAAAACTTGGCATTTCTAACAGAGTTGATATCTGACTTTTAATAAGATGTCAAGATCAAGCCTGTGTAAATATAAGAAAGAAACATCCTGCAGCTGCGGGAAAAGCACTGGACTTGGAATTAGAGGGACTGGAGTCAAATTCTTGGAGAAGGTGGTGGCACCCCACTCCAGTACTCTTGCCTGGAGAATCCCAGGGATGGGGGAGCCTGGTGGGCTGCCGTCTATGGGGTCGCACAGAGTTGGACACAACTGAAGCGACTTAGCAGCAGCAGCAACAGAGTCAAATTCTAGCTATGCTGTTAAGTAACTAGGTGATCCTGCATAAGCCCTCTTTCCTTCTCCGGGTCTTAGTTTCCATCTATAAAAATAGGGATAATAATAATACAAGCATTGTAGGTTTGTTTGTTGATTAAACAATGCACAGGAAGGGTCTAGATTAGTGCCTGGCACCTCAGTTCTTTCTAAAAAATAGTAGGTGAATCTAGTATCACAATGTTTGGAGAGCTAGTGGTAGTTGAAAGGGGAGAAGCTAAAGCATTACTAGACAGAAAGAGAATACTCACTAGAAGCTCTTTGAAAGCAGACATCTTTTTTTTTTAGTTTTTATTTTGTATTGGGGTATAGCCTACTAACAATGCTGTGATAGTTTCAGGTGAACAATGAAGAAACCTAGCCATACATGTATCCATTCTCCCCTATCTCCCCTCCAGGCTGCCGCAGAACATTGAGCAGAGTTCCATGTGCTCCACAGTAGGTCCTCGTTGGTTACCTGTTTTAAATACAGCAGTGTGTACATGTCCATCCCAAACTCCCTAACTATACCATCCCTCTATCCTTTTCCCTGGCAACCATAAATTTGTTATCTAAGTCTGCGGTCTGAAAGCAGACATCTTCTTTATTTCTTTAGGAAATAAAATATTTCTTTCTCTCTCAGGAATTTCTAGTCCCAACGTTAAATCTAATGTTTGGTGACAGGCAAGTGGTTAAGCACTTGTTTTAGGCTTAGACTAGTCTTGCAGCTATTCTATCATTCCACTTCATGGTTTAATGATGGTGAAAGGAGTTAGTGTTTATTTAATTCCTACCACGTGCCTATCTGTGAGTTAGGGGGTCTTACTATATACTATCTCATTTTAATGGAGTGTGTTTCGGCAAAATTGAACCTGAGAAAAAAGAAGTGGCTTCCTCACAGTCACACAGCCAATAAGTGGCAGGGCCAGCCTGTGAACAGAGAAAGATCTCCTGATGCCAGAGTCTGGGCTTGTTCCATGGCACCTTTGTGCACCTCTGGCTCTTGCCTCACCTGGGCTATATAACAACAGTCTCCTCACTGGTGCTGTTGTTTCTCTTTCCAGTCTATTCACCTGATGGCAACAAGCTGAACTTCCTAAAAACCCTGCATGGTCTTCCTTGACTCAACATTTGGTGGCTTCTCTTTGGTACTGTGGGGGTTTGTTTGGCATTTCATGGTAGAAGAATCAATTTGCTATGTGACCTTAGGCAAATCATCTGTCACAAACTGATCCAAGCCAACATGCTCATTTATTAATTTCATTATATTAATGAACATTTCTTTATTAATTATTGAGTGGCATTTTGGATTGTTATTGCAAGGGTGAGGGGCAGATATCAGTGGCCTCCAACAGTGAGAGATGGGCCACATGTTCTTTCTCAAAACCTTACTACCAAGTGGTGTGTTACAATGAAACCAAGTCTCAGATGGAAATCTGCCACATGTTCAAAATATTTCTTACAAGGCAGGCAAAACCAGTCATACAACTTGCAAGCTCCGTGAGTTCCCAGCTCTTGATCTTTTTATACATTTTGCCAAGTACCTTGCATGAAAGGTTAACTGTAAGTAAATAAGACATTTTATCAGAAGGATTCATCTAGACTGCTAGTCAGATGCAGGTAACAGGATCCTTCACTAATGGGGAGAAAAAGACAAACTAGGTCCTAGCCCATAACATCACTCTGCAGAAGCTAGTTGCTGGGATTACTAGATTCTTATATGTTGGTCAGGCAAGGGTGGAGGTGCCTCTGTAACACAATACATGCCTGCATACTCAGTCACTTCAGTCCTGTCTGATTCTTTGCAACCCTGTGGACTGTACCCTGCCAGGCTCCTCTGTCCATGGGATTTCCCAGGCAAGAATCCTAGAGTTGGTTGCCATGCCCTCCTCTAGGGGACCTCCTTGATCCAGGGATCAAACCTGTGTCACCTGTATTGTAGGTGGATTCTTTACCTACTGAGCCACCTGGGAAGCCCATATGATACAATGCTTCTAGCCAAATCACTTGACACCATTTATTTCACCCATGAAAAAAACACATTTAACAGTTAGCCCTATTTAACAGCCTTCTAATGTTGATTAAAGATATAGTTGAAGTTCTTATTGTAAACTGCTACTGGAATATGGACTATTGATTAGAATTTCAGATACTAATTAACCATTCCAATGTTTTCTTCTAGGAACTTTAAGGTTTCATGTCTTATGATCAAGTTTTCGACTCATTTTGAATTAACTTTTAATGTGTGGTAAAAGATAGTGGACCAGTTTTTTTCCTTTTCATGTGTGTCTAGTTTTACCAACAGCATTTATTGAAGAGACTGTCCTTTCCCCACTGGGTATTTGCAGATCCTTTGTTGTAAATTAATTGACCATATATGTGTGGGTTTATTTCTGGGCTTACCATTCTGTTTCAATGATCTAAATGTCTGTTTTTATGGCAATAACATACAGTTTTGATTGTCATAGCTTTGTATTATAGTTTGAAATCAGAAAGTGTGATGCCTTAAGCTTTTTCCTTCTTTCTCAAGAGTGCTTTGGCTATTTGGGGTCCAAAATAGTTGGCTTAAAGCTCAACATTCAGAAAACAAAGATCATGGCATCTGATCCCATCACTTCATGGGAAATAGATGGGGAAACAGTGGAAACAGTGTCAGATTTTATTTTGGGGGGCTCCAAAATCACTGCAGATGGTGACTGCAGCCACGAAATTAAAAGATGCTTACTCCTTGAAAGGAAAGTTATGACCAACCTAGATAGCATATTCAAAAGCAGAGACATTACTTTGCCAACAAAGGTCTGTCTAGTCAAGGCTATGGTTTTTCCAGTGGTCATGTATGGATGTGAAATTTTGACTGTGAAGAAAGCTGAGCGGCGAAGAATTGATGCTTTTGAACTGTGGTGTTGAAGAAGACTCTTGAGAGTCTCTTGGACTGCAAGGAGATCCAACCAGTCCCTTCTGAAGGAGATCAATCCTGGGTGTTCATTGGAAGGACTAATGCTGAAGCTGAAACTCCAGTACTTTGGCCACCTCATGAGAAGAGTTGCCTCTTTGGAAAAGACTCTGCTGCTGGGAGGGATTGGGGGGCAGGAGGAGAAGGGGACGACAGAGGATGAGATGGCTGGATGGCATCACTGACTCCATGGATATGAGTTTGGGTAAACTCTGGGAGTTGGTGATGGACTGGGAGACCTGGTGTGCTGCATTTCATCGAGTCACAAAGTCGAACACGACTGAGTGACTGAACTGAACTAAACTGAACTGTAATCCTTATGTCCTTTATTTTTTTTCCAAAACCCTTATCACTTTCTGACATTCAGTTCAGTTCAGTTCAGTCACTCAGTCGTGTCCAACTCTTTGTGACCCGATGAACTGCAGCACACCAGGCCTCCCTGTCTATCACCAGCTCCCGGAGTTCACTCAGACTCGTGTCCATCGAATCTATGATGCCATCCAGCCATCTCATCCTCTGTCGTCCCCTTCTCCTCCTGCCCCCAATCCCTCCCAGCATCAGAGTCTTTTCCAATGAGTCAACTCTTCTCATGAGGTGGCCAAAGTA